>JAOUQW010000016.1:3994888-4011498 GCA_028565825.1 Olivaichthys viedmensis
AGGGCCTTGCTCAAGGGCCCAACAGTGGCAGCTTGGTGGAGCTGAGGCTTGAACCCACGACCTTCTGATCAGTAGCCATAACCACTGAGCCACCACTGCCCTATAGCATTGCTGCAGTGCTTTAGGGAAGTTGTTCCTGGGGATCCATTAGCTGCTGGGAATCCTGGGGATCCAGTTTATATATTAATCATGACTTCATCATACTACTTATCAAACCCCAAAAGAAAACATGTTGCTGTTTGTTTGCTCTGTTAAGACATATTCACAGGGAACGGACAGTTGCACTGTACAATGAAATTCTTACTTTGCACTTCCTACCAGCAGTCAGTAACAGCAAAAAAACACCCCAATATAAATACTTTAGAGAAATATTGAAAGGGGGTTAGGATAACACCGCCTCTGCTGCTACAATTCAATTTCACACCTTCAGTTCCAGTAAGGTTACTCTCAAGTGATGGACATATCACGCCGTGTGACGTTCAATCTCGCGATAGCTGAAGGGGGCGGGGCGTGTCAGATTCCTAAGGAGAAGAGTAAAGAGAGAGAGAGAGAGAGAGAGGGGCCGAGGTGAGTTTGTAAACATTTCTACTACTGTCAGCACGAAACTGAGATAATCAAACGCGAACGGACTGCCTTCGTGTCTATAAAGTGTTTGCGAACGATTTAAAAGTAACTTCGCGAGACATCTGCTGTGTTGTCAACTTGCAGCTAGTTAGCTACGACCGAAGTCTACGCGCCTGGGCCGCCTGCTTTCCGACAAAACCTCGCCCCCCGTGCTAGGATTGGCTAGTTATTCGTGCTCGCGAGCCAGTCCGCCAACGCTTCCAATCGTCGCGTTTTTCATGGCCTTGTAAGCCAATCCTAGTGAAGGGGGCGGGATTTGTCGGAATACGGATGGGTTCGTCGAAATAACGCTGGGCGAACACATAGCTAAGCTAGCGTGTTGGCTAAGCTAGTCAGCCAATTAACGAGCCTTACTGACAAGCGAGGCTGGCTGGCCAGAGAAGTCGCAGAATGGTCGGCGTTCGCTGCGGTCCGTCTAATATGGCGAATAATTTGTCAAAATGGAAACTTTTTAATTGGGAGCTGGCAGATGGTGATGAGAGATTATGGCCAGCACAAGTTCCCTCGACTTGCTCCGGAGCAGTGTAAAAACTGATTGGAAAGCGGTGTGAAGTGTAATGTGGAGTTTATCCTTGAGTGGGAGTCAGAAGCATTTCATCGGCCGATATGTATTTCCACCAGAGGCGCGGAGAGCCGAGACGCAGCCGCACGGCCGGTGGAGGAAGTTTTTTTTTAGGGCGGGCGCATGCGGGAACAGGCGGCGGGGTTCGGAGTCAGACATTAAGGCTGAAACCTAAATCGCTTCTTGTTCACTCTACAAGTACACTACGAAGAAGAGGAAATAGTCGCCTCGAGCCGCACGTAGTGCACTGCACGTAGTGCACTGCACGTCCAATAGGGAGCCGTTTGGCATTCCGCCTAAATGAGCATGTTAATGTCTGACTTGTGTAAGCGCGCCATTAGTCCCGAGACGTGCCAGTGTGGGTTTAACACCATGCTGGACCGCCGCGAGGTGCCTGCTACGTGGGCTTCTTGGAGAAAACGCTGCCGAAGTGTGGCCACAACGTATAAAAACGTAATATTTACGTGAAGGAGTTCACATCATTGTGGACATGTAATGATGTCATCCACATGTAACACTAACTTGTTTAGATTTTTTCCACATTTTTGTTTTTCAAAATGATTTAATAACGTTTTCAAAAGTAGTTTAGTGTCAAAGGAACGGAGGCTGATTTTAAAGAAAAGAAAAAGTATTATTTATATGCCGCCTTTCGGTTTCTCAAAGTGCTTTTACATATAAAAGATCAGAAAGTCAAAACAGTATTTATGATCAAGCAAACAAACAAGCACCCACCCAATGTACACTCACTCATGAATTGACTATAAATATAGTGTTAGTACTAGGAATCATGGAAAGTCTCTTGAACAAGAGAAAAGACCTAATAGCTATGAACAGGCTAAATTAAACAAGTATACACATCGTCGCTGTCCAAAGAAAAACACGTATCTCCACTTTTTGCGTTTTTAACTTTTTTCCACGTAGGGAATGTGGGCAAAAACCTCCGTCTACCCCGCAGCAGTTAAACATCTAAATGACCGATGACAAGTTGACACGTCACACCGTCAATTTCGGCTTTGTTGTGTACGATTAATGATAAGAAAAATAAAAAAATTGGAATTTTGGAGATGCGTGTTTTTCATTGGACAGCGACGATATATTAAATATACTCGTTTACAAGTATGTATAAATTGAACAAGTATGTTTAATTTAGGTACACTATTCCAGAGTTTAGGGGCGATTATAAGAAAAACTCTTCCACCTGCTGAGGGTGCTGCAAGTGGTGCTCGGGATGGGCTATACTGCTTCAGAATCTCAGCAAGATACATTTAGAGTTTTAAATGTCAGGTTCGGTGTCCGTGAAATGCCTCTCGTGGTTTGAGGTATGAAGGTCGTCCCACGCATCTGCCTGCTTTCACTACCTTTCAGCCTACACATGTGAGAATCAAATGCTGAAAGCGCAAACATGGGCCATCTTGTCTTGTCAGCAGTAGAATTCTTGTAATTCCTGTACTAGTCATATTCAAACAATCAATTATCCATTCATAATACATTAGCTTACCTCTTCCCTCTTAGCCTACCTCTCTTTCGAAGTGTGTTTGCAGGTGTTGCTGTAAACTTTAGCAGATGTTCGAGTAATTAATTTGACCTTGATTAACTGAGTAGGCTTACTGTTCCGCTACCTGTCAGTGTCTCCAGCTCAGGCACTAAACTAAAGGAGTGCTGAAGGAAGGAAGTTTACGGGCCAGTCTGTGGTCTTTCACATGTTCTAGACTCACGTGTTGGCCATGAACACCATCTGTTGGTGGGTAGTTTTCTTTTCCTCTATTACTGCACTTGTACAGTGTGGCAGTGTACAGCTGAACTTGACTATTAGGGCTTATTTATGTCATTGACGTTTCAGTTTTTTCTTTGAATAGCGTCACACTGCTACGTTCCAAGTACGCAGCAAAATACACTAGTTTTGAATTGGTGCACAGTGTTGAATTCGCTCCTAGAGGTATAATCAGTCGGTTTGGTGGACAAAAGCCAAAGTTGGCTGTTTTGAAACTCAAAACTCAAACAAATACAGCCCCTCCCTGTAATGTTCCTTCTCAAGGCATTCCCCTTAAAACACATGCATGTGCATTGCCTAGCCTTCAACACCTGAATGCTAGAGTCAGACAACTTTATTGACAGGCAAGACGTCTCCTTGTCCTGATTGGTTGGATGTTGGTGGTCCACATTATTTATCTTTTTTTTTTTCTCTCTCAGAGTATTTCCTCTGAGCCGATATTTTATTCTGAGGCGAACAAAAAGTTTGTTTGAGTTCTGATATAAAAAAATAAAATAAAAAATTCCTTACACAAGTGAAAATCTCTCTTCCATTCGAGTTATATAAGCACTGAAGGTGGTAATTCAAGGCTTGCAGTTTTGTAGCCTGTCTGAATCCTTAGCCTGAAGTTTAGATGTCACTTTTTTTTTTGTGCTGAGGCTACGCTGTATAACAACGTAGTTCTAACTCGATAAAACAACTCGTGTCAAAGATCCACTTTATAAATAGTTCGGGACTAGATTGTTTCCGATTTCACGGCAGAACGCGACCTTGGGTCTTGCACTGCGCAGCATTGTCTGATGCCTTGCCATGGATTTAACGCTGGGCATGCTGCAGCTATGCAGACGTGCATATAGAGTTTCATTTGTTCCATATAGCGATGCTCGGGTTCACTGAGGTTACATCGATCCATATCAGCCATACGCACCCTGCAGAGAAGATATCTCGACAGCGATAAGTTCAGTTCAGTCCACATTGCATAGCCTTTACATATTAGCAAATGCCCTCCATAACCATTCATTCCCCGCACACACACAAACACACACTGCCTGCTTCACTTACTGCCTCACTTTCTTTGTGGGGTCTCCCCTACTTTCTGGCAACTCAAGCTCCAGATTCCTCATTCTTGGCTGCAGTGGGAGCTATTAATACAGTTTGTTTAGTCAGTTTCCTAGCAGGCGGCATCAAACAGTGTGCATCCCCGAGGCTGATTATAGCCGAGCCGCTCTGCTCTCCACCTGCTGAGTCGGAGAAATACAAGTCAACAGGCAGATCGTTGGCGGTCTCCGGTCACCTGGACCGAACCACAGGGTCCGTGCAGAGGGGTCAGTGACGATGCAAACCAGTACACACCACCAAGTCAGTAACAAGCCTTACTAATGCCCAGTGTCAACATGTTAATGACACACACAAACACAGCTGTTCAATTGACTCTAATACCACAGCTGCAGTGGAACGTCGCGTCTTTTTGAGGTGTAAATTGAATTCCTGTCCTAACCGTTGCGACTCGATTGTCCGCATTTCCAACTTGTTTTGTTATACGTTAGGCTCATCACTCTGAGGATGATGTTTGTAAATGTGGATTTGCTGGACACAGGCTAGTCTGTGACAAATTTCCTTAAACTATTCAAGTATGCGTTAAAGCTGGGTGATGGCAGAGATTATATCACGATACGATAGGCATTTTCACGATATGTATCCCGATATTAGGTGCTTAATGAGGGGAAAGGGGGGAAAAAGAAAAAAGGAACCGTTGGTAGGGCTGGGAGGTATACCAGTATTAAAGTGAATACCGGTATGACGCAGTGCCATGATATGGATTTTACTATACCGTGGGTATCGTGACAAGCCCAAAAACGTGTATTCAGAAACAGCACCAGCAAAGCGATTCCCCAAAGCGTAGCCTGTGTTTTTATTTTTTTATTTTTTTTTAAGCGAGCTTAACAGTTTCGGTTTAATCAGGAGCTAAAAGCTCATATCATCCAAACCAGTCTAATACGTTTGCTGTTTACATAAAAAAAAACTACATCTGACCTATTAGGCTTGCAAAACAGTGATCTAACTAATCTAATATTAATTTAAAAAAAATGTAAGCAAATCCCCCGACCAACGGCCAAAGAAATCAACCCGCAACAGCAAGTCAAAAGTAGACGAGGATTTTGCTCAGCCGACATTAATTTTATTAAAAATCCTGTTTCAAGTTTACAGTTACAGTTTCAGTTTGCAGCTTTGAAATATTTATAATTACCAGTGTTATTCTGTGGAAAAAAAACTGCACTTGCGGGCTCCCGAGTGGCGCAACAGTAAAGCGTTCGCCCTATCGTCTGGATATCGCTAGTTCGGGCCGAGAGTGTAAGAGAGCGTAATTGGCTCTGCTCTCTCGGTGGGAGGGACGGCAATACACTTTCTCTCCTGTCATTCAAAGCGGCGCCAGCCAATCGTGGGCGTCTGTGAGCTCATGAATACGGAAAGAGGGCTTTCCTCCAAGCGACCTGTGATGTTGCATGAGCAGCAGTTCGTGAAGATGGAGGAAGAACGTGTTAGCCCTCATCCTCCCTGGTTGGTGGCTGTCGTGCGATGGGAGAGAGAATTAGCTAGTGTGGGTGGGAATTTGCTATGCCAAAAAAAATGGGAGTAAAAGGGGTAAAAAAAACAACACCACTTTTTGTACTCGGGGCAAAAGTTAAAACATAACAGCAATTATTAGAATTTTCCCAAGTACTTGAGTTTCTTGAATTATAATTAATCAAGTCTAATAATCTTGCTTGTTATTTTGATTAAGCTGGCTAGGGTTCTAGAAGTACTAATGATACAACACTCTCAGAAAAGCGTGTTGTTGTGTAATCTAGCACAATATCGTTTATCACATTGTCATATTGTCTAGTGCTAGTATGGACATTAGACACATGGTGCTAATTGTTTATATGATTTACCTTGACATTTACCTCGCACCATATTGTTAGTGTTTACACTTCAAACCACCGTCGTAGATGGCATGAGGTCCTTTAAGGTGCCTCGTTTTATCCAGACTGGAAGGCAGCATTGTGTGTATCCCAGAATTCTGTTCCCTGACAGATTGCTGACTGACTGAGCAAAACGGTTACAAATATAAGCCAGTCTTCTAGCTAACTATGTAGCTTTCTCCTCATTGTTTAATTTAGCTAGCTCAAAAAAAACAGCCTGTGTCATTTGTGCGTCATGTTAGTCAGTGTGTTCTTAGCTATAAAAGCTAATGATATTTAAAAGCACGACCGGGCATTTTAAATAAGACTGGAAGTAGCCAGCAAGTGATTGCGAGTGTGCAAATGTTATGTGCACTAGAAGTGATGACATGAGCGTTGGGTAATAACGGACCAGATGTAACCTGAATTATGTAATCTGATTACGAAAGTCAAGTAATTGGAGTAGGATACATTTGAAAGTGTGTGTGAGATTACAGTGACTTTTCTTATGGATGACTAGATTCGCTTTTTGACTTCAACGAATCAGTCTATTAAGTAGCAGTTTGCCCTGTGTGCCTATAAACTGCACAGCAGCTGTCACTAATATTTCTACATCTCTGTGTTTATTATTCCGTATTTGCCTTCGACTCAAAATGACTGCGTGAGCCTTTCTGATTCTAACTTACTTTTCTTGCAGTAGATCTACTCATCTCAGTTAAGTGTTAATAGTACATGGAAATGGGACTGTTGGCTAAATAAAGCTAGCTAGGTAGCTGCTGGAAACCCTTTAATTGCTATGCAAATGCACTTCACTTACAATACAAAGTGTTGCCTAACCTTTCTCTAAAGGGAGTTATGTGTAAGTTAATGATTTAGAGCTTCATTAATGGCTGTAAAGAAGCACTTGATGTTAAGCTCTTAGTAATAAAGGGAGTAGTCAGCGATGTGTGTTCTTTTTCTAGCTTTTATTAAATGGTGCAAGATGTAAAAAAAACAACAACAAAACGGATCCAAAGTCGTCCAAAAGTAATTAAATGAGATGAACAAGTCGGCCAAGTAGGCTAAAATATCGCATGACTGATTACACCTTTAGGCATGTAATCTGCACTGGATTACATTTCGAGACCTTGGAATTAAGTAAAGGTTTGACCCTCAAAGCAGATACTTTTCAACTTTGTATTAAAATTTTTTTTTTTTTTAATTGTAAGCAATATTTTGGTGTAAGACTTCACATCTACAGACGGGTGACAAATGAAGGGAAAAGGCTGAATAAATGAGTGCATCCACAGGGCTCGAGGGGTCACTGAATGGTTTGAGGAGTTTGAAAATGATGTAAATCATATGCTGTGGCCTTCAGTCACCAGATCTCTACCCAGTTGAACACCTATGGAAGATTTTGGACCGAACACCACCAATTGAGGGAATATCTTTTGGAGGAACGGTTCTTCATCAGTTCCTCCAGTACAGTTCCAGAGACTTGTAGAATCTATGCCAAGGTGCATTAAAGCTGTTCTCGTGGCCCAAAACCTTACTAACACACTTTCTGTTGGTTTTTCCTTAAATCTGTCACCCGTCTGTATTTAGTGGCATGTAATGGCAAATAACATTTATAACATTAACTCATTTTGGCCAAAAACCCCCAAAAAAGCCATATACGACTTAATAATTCCAAGGTCTCAATTCTACGTTATCTACCCACCACTGATGATGACGCTAAAGGGGATGTCTGTCACGGTTCATTTTAGGATGGATGGTATAGTACAGGACTAACCTCAGTCTAACAGATGTGTTGCACGATGCTAGTTTCTTGGTGCACTTTCTTGGACAGGGTATAACGAATGAGGGGGAGTCGCTCGTTTGTTAATAAAGTTCTCACACTGCGTGCATCTCTGAAGCCTTGGCACCACGCTGTTGGCCTGCCTCGTGAGCTTGTGGGGCCTGCAAGGAATCAAGCTGTTTGGTTTGTGTTGTCACTTTGATCTCAGTTGGGAGGGAAGGGTCTTTCGGTGGCAAACAAGATGCGGCTATTTTCTTTGTGGCAAATAAAACCTGGCGTCTTCTCAGCGGCTGCTAATTTCGACTGGGAAGCTGTCACTGGCTGTGTGGAATTATGAGCAACAGTTGTTTTGGGATAACGATTGTTGATTAGCTCTTCTGATCCTTTCATCCTTAAGGTTTATTCAGTAGCTTGAGGCTCAGCGGTGGAAAGATACACTTCTGATGGATCAGTGCCAGCTTTCGTTCTTCCCTCATGGAGAAATTATCGCACAGCCGGCACAGCTACCATAAGGTTAGGTGGTAATATAGGTTCAATGCTATACCTTATTGGTGGTGGAAGTTGTACGTGTAACAAAAAAAAAAAAAAAGAATGTTTCCTTACCCGCGTTGCCTCTCTTTAAATATAATGATGTTGTTTTTTGAAAATTCCCATCCTCTCTCATACGTATGTGCTGAAGTGAAGAGGATGACCGATATCGAGATGTGTACCTGATGGAGGACGTGACGTCCTGTAGGCGATGACAGTTTTTCGTCTCCACACTTGCGCTGAAGGTATGAGCGTATTTCGGTGTAATGGCTGCATCAGAGTGCCTGGAAACTTGTTTAGTGTGAGTGGAACGTGTGGTCTGGGAGCTCATGTTGCTCGCTAGACTAAAAGGAGAGGAGGGGTTTTGGGGAAACAGGCCGGCAATGCACATGCAAGTCATTCTCCTGGATCAGCGCACCTCATTTCAGAAATGCCTCTCTAGGATTAGCGTTACTATGCCGCCCATCTTGCATTATATCACCTGCTCTTGTTACGTTCCTCTCGCTGCATGTCGGGTTCACCTGTCGCTGATGGGTTCATTGAACAATTTTTCGGGCGAAATTTTTCCAAGGATTTGGTTGCGGCGTTGACCAAATCCATTATGCTTCTCCTCTGCTGTGAATGATTTTGGATTGAGCTCTGATTTATAAGGAGTTGGTTAAGGAGTTCAGGGATGGACTGAAAAGGCAGGGGGTGTGTGAAATGAATTGATAAGGAGGTAGACGGCGACTCGGATCTCTGTGAGCAACAGAAACTGCGAGTGATCGATGCATACATGACTGCGCCCGTTGCCTTGTGGGATGTTTGTGTTCGTGGAGTGAGGGTGGAACACGATGAGAAGCAGAGGTGGAGCTAAAACCTTAGGGGTGGAGAAACAGGCAGTCGGACTGAAAAAGGGAAAGAAGGACGGCATGTTTTGCGCAAATCCCGGCTACCGACTTGTCTGTAAACTGTTCCTCATTGGCCAGTCAGATGCCCCCAGTGTGAAGGAAGTATCACTAGGGAAACTTCTATTTGCTTTGTATGTGTGTGTGTTTTCTTCTCGGCTCGTGATATTTTTAAACCGGCTTCCTGCGCTGAGAGCGGCTACGACCAGAGAAGCATCCCTGCTTTATTGGAAGGAGGCCTAGCAGAGGCATTTTCAGGCTTTTTTAAGGATTTGTGAAACACCAGGAACGTCCTCAACAATGTTCTTCTCTTCTCCCCTTCCACAGCTACATTGCAAGCTGTTTGCAAGAATGGGGGACGACAAACCTTTTGTATGCAACGCTCCCGGCTGCGGGCAGGTAAGTGTTCATTTATCTTAGGTTTCAGCTGTGTTTGTGTGTGTGTTCTGTCCTGTCCTGAGGCTTCTTTGATTGTTGTAGTTTGAGTGCTCTAAAGTAAAGTCATGTGGCACAGACTAGCCGGCTAGCTCTGCCACTTCTGCACCACTTTGTGTACACACACTCTTGCGGCGCCGATAGCATTCTTTTCAAGTTGTGCCAACTTTCTGCGATTCAACGGACGAGTAATCTCTGACCAGTCTCGATTGACTCGGCGTGCGCAGCGGCACACCACCCTGGTATGTAATTAACACACAAACAGCAGCATGCTTGGGAAAAGGAAGAAAAGAAAAGAAAAGAATGCAGATTAAGCAAAAAAAAAAAACCCCAAATAAAACATGAACAGCGTGCACGGTCGAGAGTGCATCGAAAACTGAAAGCGGAAGTGTCTAACGCAACACGTCGCACTTGCTAAGACGAGGACAGCCGAGTTCGTGCTGGGGTTTTGTTTTGAATATTCTGTTAGCGCGGTTGTTTATAGACAATTAGTGTGAAAGAAGAGACTTGCACGGCACGACAGCGCTTTGCTGAACGGGGCTGCGCTTGTTTAAGAACTGCTTGTGTGGGTGTGTGTCTGGTTTACACAATGCATGCATGAGAACTTGGAGCAACTCCACGAGCTTGATAAAGTAGGTAATGTAGGCAAGTCGTTTGCAGGCGCAGCATGAGAGTTGAGATTAAGTTGCTGTGAACTCTTCAGACCTTGACCTGGATATTCCTTCATATTGTTTAATTAAATAAAGACGTTGAGTGGTTGAATTCTGTGGATTCGTAGATAAACCGAGACACATTTCTTACAAACATCCCTGGCAAGGACGTTGAGGCAGATCAGGTTGGCAGTGTGTGTGGTCGTGGTGTCGCTCTTTTGTTTATAAGCAGGCCTATAGTCGGTGTTGCGTCATGTACGTCTCCAGGGATTTGAGATGTTTTTGCTCAGGCATGTCCCAGTGTAACGGTTACAGGCCCAGTGAAGTGGGCTGTTTGTTGGAATACATATACGTACATATTTTACACTGGCCTGTTCCTTCTATGGCAAGATGTGTCATTACCAACTTGTAGGTTACTCCATTAACTAAGTTTAAGATACTGATTAGATTAATCAAGCATTTGTATGAACCAGCATTCGTCTCTGTTCTTATGGGTTACGAATCCTTACAGATGCTCCAAGTACTTTGTATCTAGTTGTTGAGTTTTTCTGTTGTCATGCTGGTAAAACGGCTAACTGCATACTGTTCATATGTAATTTTCACTCATTTGTACTCATAAAGTTAGTATGCAGCCACGAGTTGACAGTGTGCATGCTTTTGGCCCTTCTTTCCACTTTAATTTGTAATTATAATCGAAGTAATATGATCTAATTTAATATATCCACCTAAGGCAGTAAGAGCGGTAAGAGGCAATGTCCACACACTGAGGTTGCCTCGCAGTGACGAGCTGACTGCCAGACAGTAATGCAATACCACCCCATTTATACCATCTAGAATAACTCATTTGTTCCATTTCCCGAAAGTCATGTTACCTTTTCTTATCACCCGGCCGACTCTTTTTAAATATGGGTTTGTGTTCTGCGAAGGGGAAGTTGCAGGGAAGTGTGCTGTTGTGCAGTGGGAAATATTCGTCAGGCGCTGCACTTTGTCCTTTGCAGTGTAACGAATGGAGGAGCCTGCACTGTAACCTTGGTGTCAGAGGAGAGCCCCTGAGCCACGCAGTTGTTGTATTGGTGATGCTGTTGCATCTAAAAATAAGCCCCTGACACTTTACTGTGTTTCCACTTGGTTCTTTCGCGGTTGGACTGTGACGGCGACACGGTGCCAGAAATAGGCAGAAGAAGACGGCACCGGCCAGATACTGATGAGTTCTGAATCACCGACACGCATGAAACTCTCTCACAGAGAGACATAGGCGAGGGCTTAGCTGGAAATACTAGCGCTTCCATCTTGACCCTTGGCATTGTTGAAGAGCTCGGCATTCTGCAGCTCGACCATTCCCAGCTCCAGTGCTGCGTGCTTTAGTGTTTTCCCTGCTCAAACACACAGTGTCATATATAATATATATATTAGTTCATTATAACTGGCTCACACGGGCTGCGCAGCAAATTACAATTATTTATAATATTCAACCAGAACAGTTTTGCACTTAAGCGATTACATTTTTTATTTTTATTTTAAACCAACAGAAAACTGCCTTTTCTTTTAAATGGATAAATCTCTGACTCAGAACAAGACTTCACCTTGCTTACATTAATCAGGTTTTAATCTTTTTTTAATCTTTTAAAAATTCGTTTGCCACCAAATACAGTTACAACACATGAATGGGGAGCTTGTGATCAAATGCAATAAGCACCGATACCTAACGTTAGCCAATTGGATATCTTCAGCTAAGCTCACCAATATTGCAGTTATGTTTAATTGAGGAAGCCAAAAATCAAGATCACAATTCAAATATGGTTTATTCTGCAACCCCTAAAATAGGCTTTGCCTGGGCTAGGAGCTGCAAGACTAGGACTAATATCCACTGCTCTAGGACACTTGTGTCCTACGATGCTGTAAGTACCCACGGTAGTGTCTAAGGCCGGGGTTATACTTGCTGCGTGACTACGTGTACGCGAGCGTCATTGATCACATGCTTGATTGCGTGCCTTCTGTTTATCTGGAGGATTAAAAACAGTAACCAGGTTAAAAAAATTATGCTTGGGTATCAATACAGACCTCAGTATTATAAGGTTTTATCTAGCCGAAAAGAAGTTAACCGCATAAAGTATCCCACAGTGATGAAGTTTATTCTGCTGTGGTGAGGTTTTTTTTGGTTTTTGTATTTTTTTAATTTTGCAACGTTTTTGGTGTCATATTTGAAACTTGCAGAGAAATTCTATTTGCTAGCCAATCACCATCCAGGATGGTGTACAGGACTGTCGTGTATTTGCACTTTATATAGTCCTGTATAGCGTGCTGCTGTATTGTTGCGTGTTGCACCATGGTCCTGTTGGAACGACATTTCATTTCAGTGTATACGAGGTACATGGAGGAATGACAATAAAAACCTACTTGAACTTGAAGGATGATTTTTCAAAAGTGAAATATTGCGTTTTAGATCTTGGAGAATACATTAAAAAAAATTTTACTTATTGAAAATCATATATGATCACAACCGTGGTCTTAATAGGCTTAAAAATTTATTTCTCTGCAGAGTTCTAGCATTTATTAGTTATTATTGAGAATGAGTGATTGATTAATGAGAAACAGCCGGATAGAAGCTTATAAAACCAAACAGTACCTGAGCTCACAGAATAATAAGGTTCTGTCTGTGTTATCTGTTCAAAAATCCGCTGTCTAATTGTCTCAGAATGTTGATAATATAAATATGAAGTAACCTTCAAGTGTAGGCCTCGTTGAGCTGTAAATGGAGATTACAGTACCTAAGAGAGCAAACTGGAACGTCTCAACTTTGATGCCCCATTTGTCAAAACGACTCTTTGCCCAGATAGAACCTTTTATAATACTAAGGTCACGAGGTATCATGTCATTATCTGACTAATATAAAAATAGTTCTTGCCAACCGTCAGATTTCCTCCTTTATTAATATCTGTCAACGTCAAGGAGCATCACACACAATTCTGTATAGCATCAAAAGCCAATAGTGAGCCTTTTTTTCCCCCTCTGGTTGACCAATAAATAATTATATTTTTATATATATATATAGTGAAAATATCATGTACACGATACTTGAAGGCATTCAAGTTAAAATCATGATAAAAGATCTATTAAGGTTTGCTAACCGAGTGCTGCATTAAAATAAAATAAAAAAATAAATAAATTTAATCTGTGAAAAACTAAGTTTAATGATACTTATTTAACGTCTACAAAAAATGAAACATTTGGTACAAAAATATGTCCTGGAGTCGGTCTGTTTTGATAAAAGTAACATTTCTGAAAACTTTATTGCAAAGTAGTTTGTCACAACCTCAACATTATATCGTCATCAGTTGGAGTAATGATTTATCCTGCAGTCATCTGCATTATACCATGTAATTACATAGATTACATCCTGTTAAATTCATTAAGCCAATTTGCCCTGTACCCATAATATCTTTACTGTATTAAAGCGACTGCACTAACCTCTGCAACTGCACTGCACCATCAGCAGTTCCCATGTCTGTGATCTACATTGCTATGACCACTTCTGCAACATAAATGTAGTGCAACAGCAAACGTTTTCTCATCTAACCACTGTTCTTAAAAGAAAACCAGAAAGCTGAGCTCACTGTAAAAACCACGCTGCCCACGGCTGTAAACTGAGCCTGACGACTCTGAAATTCACACCACTTCTTATAGTAAGGAGCTTTTGTCGAGCAATGTGTGCCGACACACTGTACACACGTTACATTTCCACCGATGCAGGCCTTCGCTGGCTGTGGCATGGATTTAGTGAAAGCGGATCGCTCACTGAGGAGATGTTCCTGGCCCACATGATCATTTTCCTAGACAAATCATCTCGAGTCCACTCCCTGCTGTTTTGTTTCAATTTTACAACCTTCTCCCTTTCAGTTTTCACTCCGGCTTGTCGTCTCTTCCTGAACTCTCCTTTTCTGCTCTTTGTGTCCGCTTGTTATAGAGGTTTACCAATGAGGACCACCTCGCTGTTCACAAGCATAAGCACGAGATGACGCTGAAATTTGGACCTCCCCGGACAGACTCGGTCATCATTGCAGGTATTTTTCCATCCAGCCGTTTGAACTTGTAGAGATTACACAGCCGTACAGCATTTCCATTGCTTCCTTGTAACAGAAAGCCAAAATGCCTCTGTTCTCAACTCAGGTTCATGTGCTAGGTTTAAGTGCAAGGTTTTTCAGCTTGTGCAACGGCTTGAACAAACTCCAAAATACCGATTTGCATTCATGATGGTAGCCTTTTCTTGTTGTGATCAGACTAGGCGAATATAGTGGGCATTTAGTTGTAACAAAAAGCAGATTCTTCAAAATAGAACGAACAAGTCGTACTGTTTAAGTTCATCTTTTTCGTACTATAATGATTATCTTCATTTCCGTCCTCCTCTCCCTCATGAATTAATCTCCAGTGACTTGCTGTGGGCATGGCTGCACCTATTTATGAGTCTGTAATGTGTCGTCACGCAGCTGCGATAAGCAAAGCCATGAATACATATTCACAGTGTGGTGCCAGTTTTGAAGTACAGTGTGGCCGGAGGTAATGGGGCAGACATAAAAGTCACATTTAAGCCAAAAAAAATATTAGGGATGTTTGTGCAACGATATTTATTTACACAAAACAAAACAGAGGCTCTTTGCTTTTAAAAAATGTGGTACGTCTCATTCTTATTTCCTGTTTTGTGAAATGTTTTCACAATAATGATACGGTTACATTGGAAATTGGGCGTCTCCTTTATGCCAGGCAAAATGGCAAAATGCAAAACTACAATTCTGTTTGCTTTGAGTTGTGACAGAAAATACATTTTCGGACATCTGTTTTATCTTGTGATGAAGTGAGCAGGTTTTAAGTTTGGTGTAAGAATCTTCCTACAACACCGTGTTTGTGTCATTACTTGAGGTTTGCCTTTGTTTTGGAGGGGAAAAAATGTAATTGTGGTAACTGCTGAAACAAATCCTTTTTTAGGTTCATCTTTTTAGTACTGTAATGATATTAGGGGTGGGTGAAATAGCAAAAATAGTCTAGCACGATACTTGAAGACATTTTTACGAGACATGATTTGTATTACGGTATTTAGAATCGATGCCAGAAAACCAGTAGTGCCACATTTTAAATAAATAAATAATAATAATTAGGAAAAACTACGGTTTCAGTGGTATTTTTATTAAACATGAAGCAAGAGGGATGATGAAACATTCAGTACAAAAATCTATATTTTTACTTGTCACTGCAGGTAACAATGAATTTGTCCATATAACATCACTAAGTGATCAGAGATTCTGTCCCTGCCGCTAATAATCGCTCAAAAATAACAAAGCAGGCAGAACCAAAGCATGACCTTATCTAGCCTCACTGTACTCTACTTTCAGTGATGAGTGTCAACTGAGGATTTTTTTTTTAAATGGCTTATTTCGAGCAATGAGCAGTCCGGCTGTTTAATCTGCGTTCCATGACACAATATTTGGAACACTTTTTGCTCGACAGTGAAGAGAGGAATTGTATATGTAGGTACTATAAGTAATGAGATTTGCTTTTTCCGCTCCAGACCAGACGCCAACTCCCACTCGTTTCCTGAAGAACTGTGAAGAGGTGGGCCTGTTCAACGAGCTGGCCATGCCCTTCGAGCAGGAGTTCCGCAAGGCCCAGGAAGATGATGACAAGAGAGTCAAGAACCCTGTGAGCAGTGGGACTGGGTGGAGGGTTAAACACACTCAGGCTGAGCAACTCCACTGCCTGCAGCCAAAATGTGGGGGATTTATGGCCTGTGGGCTGCTATCTGCTCCTATGTCTCACACTGTCTTGCCCCCCCCTCCTCCTCTTGTCTGCTATCTCTCTCTCTTTCTATGCTGCAGCTGCCTGCCCCTGGCTCTTCAGCTCTGGACATGAGTCTGCAGACGCCCTCAGACGTCGTCCGAGTGAAGGAGGAGGAGCCTGTTGAGGTGGACTCCTCACCTCCCGCTAGTCCAGACTCCTACTCCAGCAGTTCAGACAGCAACAAGGAGGCCATGGTCAGGGGAGAGTGCAATACATGCGCACATATGTAGTTTCCCTGAATTCTCTATTGAGAAAGCGCAAGCTCACTGAGCCCTCTGTTGTAAAGCACATGCTGATCTATGTCATTAGACAGATAAAGAGATGCGTAGATGCATCATCATTTTTCTTTTTTTCCTTCCGTCATTCGTTCCTGAATTATTTTTCTTTCTTTCATTATTTCCTTCCTTCCTTCCTTCCTTTCTTCCCTCCTTACTTCTTTTCTTATTTCCTTCCTTCCTTCCCTCCTTACTGCTTTTCTTATTTCCTTCCTTCCCTCCTTACTGCTTTTCTTATTTCCTTCCTTTCTTCCCTCCTTACTGCTTTTCTTATTTCCTTCCTTCCTTCCCTCCTTACTGCTTTTCTTATTTCCTTCCTTCCTTCCTTCCCTCCTTACTGCTTTTCTTATT
>JAOUQW010000016.1:4036583-4067072 GCA_028565825.1 Olivaichthys viedmensis
TAATTTCATTCGGATAAACAACATCAGGTGGCTGTAATTGTGCCTTTGTGTGTGTGTGTGTGTGTGTGTGTGTGTGTGTGTGAGAGAGAGAGGGAGAAGATGACAGGAGGGAGCTGCTGTATTTCTAGTCCAAATTCTCAGGGTAACCAGGCGTGAACTTCAAATCAATTCTGGCCCTTTTTCCGCACTGAGAGAGCGAGAGAAAGAGAACTCCTTTCTCTCGCTTTCGTCCTCCTTTTCTTTCCGTTTTTCTCCCTGAATAAATCTCTCGCAGCTCAACAGGCTCCCTTGGCTCCTCTTCAGCTCTGCCTTTTAGTTCCTTTGTTCGGTGAGTTCATGTTGAGGCCCATGTTGCCTTTTTTTTCTCGGGGACTCTGTGCCCAAAACAAACATGGCCGCACGGGTTGAGCTTTATCGCCCGCTCTGGAAAGGATGAAGCGGCCAGACAACATGGCTGCATCCTATGAGTCGAAGTAGGCCCCTCGGGCGGCTTATCTCGTCTTGTGGCTACTTGTTTCCCACAGACAAGTTGTGTGTGTGTGTGTGACTGAGACACTGCAGGCTTCTTGTCGCTTCTCTTACACGCTGTAGTCTGTTATTGTTGTTCTTCCCTGTGTGTATGTACACATGTGGGAGACTGGGGAAGGGGGTGTGTTTTTCTGTGCGTGTGGTGTAGAGGGTGGGGCCGGGGTCTTGCAGCTTATCTTCTGTGGGTGTGAGACAGTTTGCTCGACAGTGTTTGGAGAAGTAAGGGTGTGTGTATGTGTTAGAGCTTGTATGCTTTGGGGAGCTTGAACAGCAGACTTTAGCCTGAGTGATGGCAGCGAGGTTTGGAGGTTAAACCGGTCAAGGCCGCGCGCGCGCGCGAGGGAGGGAGAGAGAGAGTGAGAGCTTCATGTGATGTTTATTCACACGGCAATGTTCTGCTTTCGGATTATAGTTTCTCAGCTTCAGCAAACACTCTGCAAGCTTCCGCTTAACCCGTAATCAGGTTCTGCTGAGGTAATTTTATGTGTGAGTGCAGCCGCGAGGTCTTATTAAAACTAGGACCATAATTTCCCCCTCAGCCCATCCTGAAAACACACACACACACACACACACACACACACAAGGGTGGGCGATATGGTGAAAATATCATATCATGAATTAGACATTTTAATATAGTATATTGTAAAAGTACCAGCAAAACAATCGTGCTGCATTATGATTTTAATGAAGTTTCTATTGAATGTCTACAAAAATAATTGATTTAATAATAAATAAAAGAAAAAAAGAACGAGACATTAAACAGTTGATCCAATAATATTTTGAATGCTCGTCAGTGTTATAAAAGTGCAGCCGATACCCACGATACTCTCAGAAAAATGTACTCTAATGTGATTTATTACAATGTTGTGATCATAAACCAGCTCGCTTCACTGTGTCACACACTGAAGGCATGAATGTTCCTCCTGCCTGTCGTCCGTCTTGTCGCATTTCTCATTGTGTGTGTGTGTGAATTGTGTGTGTGTGTCTTTGTTGGTTAGTGTCCTGACTCTGTTGTTCTCTTTCTTCATAGGTGACATTACGCAAAAAGGCTATGAAAAGAAACGAGCCAAGCTGCTGGCCGCGTACATACCACAGACCCAAAGTAAGAGCTTACCCTGCCTCTGACTCTCTGTTTATTTAAGTCCATTCTGTCCCTAGCACACTTTCCCTGCCCGCGCAGTGAGTCATGCATTAGGCCTTCGGAAAGGCGGCTCCAGTATTAGACCGATTTAAGTAGTTCGACCAATGATGAACTTGACATAGTTTTCCCCTTCATCGCGATCAGCCAGGACGTGTTTGGTGTCCGAAGTTTGCTCGTTTAGTTTTGTACTAGAGCTACAAGGCTAATGTTCTTAACCAGTAAGGGAAGCTTATGGCTACCAGTTTAGCATTGTGTGAAGTGCATTCCCAAATCATCACACTCCATTCGCCTCAGTTATACCACTTGTTCTCAAACAGTTTCATAAAACTACACAATAAGTCTGTATATAATTCATTCTATACATTAAATATATCGATGAAACTGGAACTGTTTTTATCATACAAGTCACTTCAAACTTCGGGCCACACCTCCTGCTCGAGTCCGATGGTTGCGTGGAGTGATTCCAAACTGTGCCCTGAGGAAGAAAGGGATACAGCTTCAAGATGGCCGCTATTGTTCTTAGCTCTGCTGTATCCTTTCGTCCGTTTTTATAGATAACTGTGTCTCATACAGACAGTGTCAGAAATCACACAAGCGAAAGTGTTTGAGATACTGAATAACTCGACGTGGTTTGAGGCGAGTGTGTGACGGTTTAGACATGCAGTTTGTACAATGCTAAACCGGTAGCTATAAGCATCTCTTTCTTGTTATCTACATTAGCCTTGTAGCGCCAGGGCAAAACTAAAGAGGGAAACTTGAGACACCAAACATGTCTTGGCTGATCGACTGCATTTGGGGTACATTTCAGTTCAGGCTGAATTATGCCTTTAAAACTGCAGGCAGGAAGTTGCAGCTGCAAAAGGGGGAAAAACAGCACAGCTTCTCGTGGAAAGATGCAATTCTGATTTTGCTGCGTTGCTTGTCCATGAACTGAAAGTGTAAGGATATGTGACACCACTTTTTTAATGAGTTTATAGAAATTAAATGAGTTATTCAGTTGTGAAAGTGTGACAGTTTAGACAGTCAGGGAGCTCCCTGACAAATACGCGTTCGTTAGAGTTACACAAGTTCCTACATATGGTTAGTTCTTCAGGCTAAAACTAATGTTGGTGGCCCTCTTGATCACTCTCTTGGGTGTAAATGGTATACAAACATATGGCTCCCTCCTGCCCTCTAGTGGTAGAAGTTGAGCGTGCACTTTTAAGGCATGCACAGACTTGCCCTGCTCAACTGCTCTCTGCTTAATATTACATAAAGCTTGTTTTTTTTGTACGCACCTATTACCCATGAGTCTACTCTATAATTAAAATATGGCTTACAGAATAGAGCGAGCATTTAAAAATAAATAAATAAATACTGCTGGAACGACTTCTCGGAACCCATTGATTCCTGACACTTTCTTGCCTCTAGCTGAGCAAACACACATGCTCACACATGAGCCTAGCATAGCATGACTCTAGCAGGAAACCGAGGAGGAAGTGAGGGAGAGAAACTTGGGTCAGTTTTGTGCCACTGCGTCATCCCTGGTTCTCCCGGTAACGCTGACTCATTCACACAGGAAGTGCTATAGGTGTTGCAAACCTCTTTGACCAGCACTTACTCGAAGCGAATGAGAATTGGCTCACACTGTTTGGAAATTCATGTTGAGAGTTTTAGGATATAAGAAGCGGAAGCCTGTCCACGATCCCTTAATGCCACGCTTTCAAAGCTGCCATTTCACAGCTTTGAAGCTTAAAGTCCACCCCTCGCTGTTTCTCCCACCTTCCGTAATCGCTGTGTGCGCTTTGGTGTGTGTTCTGAGATTGTCATCCTGTGCATGTCTCTGCATTTGTATGACGCTATCATTTAGTGACTTGTGTGTTTTGCAGTAGAGAACCTTGCTCCATGAGGTTGTGTAAGGTTCTGTGTGTGGTTGGTGTGTTCATTCTGTGTGTGTTGTGCTGTGTGTAGATGTGAATTCAGGCCTACAGAGTATCCACTTAGCTCCAGGTCCTGGTGTTGACTCCTCTCCCAGCCCGGATGCTGGGCCCTCGGCCCCCCCACGGCAACACCGCTCGCACCGCAGCGGGGGAACCCGCGATGACCGTTACAGATCAGGTAACGCCATCACCTGAACCCTAAACCTCTCCATCACCCCTAGCCCTAACTTTTATTATCGCCCTTATCCTCACCCTGTGTTCACACCAGCAGCAATGTTTGGCCTCAAGTCACGCCATGTTGGTCGCTAGTGGGCGTTCTCGTTCCTGCTGGTTGCCATAGTTTTGCAATATGGCTGCACAAATTACATAGCTAGCTACATAATGTATGCAAAACCACCACTTTGACCACAAATCATGCCTTTCTGCTATAAATTAGATGTGTTGACATTTGCTCGTCACGATACTTCAAGCCCATAGCAGCACTGGTTCAGAAGCTGTGACTAGGAACGAATATCTGGAACCAAAACACATGCTTAATGTGCCACCGCCCCTCACTCCCATTGGTAGTAGTCACATCGCTTGGGAGCCTTTTTAGTTTGCGTATCATGCGTATTTATAGATCCCTGCAGATGCAGAGACGCTCATAGATAGGTTCTTTGGCATACAAAAAATATTAAACAATTTACTGAACATAGATGATTTTTCAGAGTTTAAAATGACACGTTCAGCGGTAAGTACTCTAACTTTGCTCTTTAAGATCAGTTGAGACTCGCAAAGAGTCTTTCCCAATCCTCATAACACAAGTCTGATTGTGTGAATGGAGCTCTAATGTGAACATCACAGCACTGACTCAACACCGTCTATTGGCTTCCTTTAGCACATCTTGGTGCTGACAAATGGTGTGAATAAAGCTGAGATGTGTTTGTGTGTGCGCAATGTTGATGTGCTCTATAATTCTCTGTAATATGCTCGACTGTAATATGTGTCCTCTCCTTTCCTCTCTCTGTCTCAGATATCCACACAGAAGCCGTGCAGGCGGCTCTGGCCAAGCATAAAGAGCAGAAGATGGCACTGCCCATGCCCACTAAGCGCCGGTCAGCCTTCGTCCATGCCGCTGTGGAGAACTGCACTCCTCCTGGTGGGTAACGAGCTCGCACCCACTAGCTCGCACCTTCTGCTGGCCCGTCTGTCCACAGCACAGTGACCAGGGCCAGAGAGAGTCAGGCTCCACACAAGCAGCTCTGATTAAAGTGTGCCAAATATAAATATCATTGTGTTCATCTTTTTGTAATTATGGTGTGCATTCTTGATTTCTTGACGTGTGCAGACACGTCGTCAGCGTCGGAGGATGAGGGTTCTCTGCGCAGGCGTCAGGCTGCAGTAAGTGCAGCTCTCGCTCAGAGTCTTCAGAACTCTGAGCTTTGGATCAATCGCTCGATCCAGGGCTCGTCCACCTCCTCCTCGGCCTCGTCCACCCTCTCACACGGAGACAGCAGCAAGAACCTGAGCCTCAACCACATCCAGAGCGCACTGGCGGATGTACTAGCACACACTCGCATCGGTACGCCAACACAAACACAAAGGGCTTTTATCCACTGCTCAAAATTCCAGAACCTTTGGCACCAGAGAACTGAAACTGTGCTTTTTTTTTCTTTTCTAATTGGCCACCAATCCAGATTGATTGACATATGATTGGTACCAACAGGAACTAATGCAATTCGGGGGTGGGGCTAGCAGCACTGTTCATTGCTGATTGGTTATGCATGCCGTGTCACATAACATGCCACATCATTCACGCAGACAAACGCACAGAACGATAAAACCAGAATAGTCTGATTTGTTTGAACTGTGTTTGTGCCATCAAAAGTAACATTGCGCTTTTTTAAATTTCTCAACCTGGACAAAGTTTAAATTCTCAAAAATGGATCTGCACAAACAATGTTACGGCACAAACGCAGCACGAACACACACACACTATTTTAGTTTCTGATCATATGAAGTGGAGGTTTTTAGTGCTTTAATGTTACTTTTGTTTCGGCATACTTTGCTTTTATTTTTGAATGTGCAGTGGGAAAAGGCACTTCACACTAACTTTAGTCCACAATGTAACCTGATATGACTCTCCAAGCCAAACTGCCAACACCTTGTATGCACCTTATAGCCTATACACACTCTTGTGTCCTGATGCAGAGAGCAGCAGTGTTCCCCCTGATGTGACGTCCTCAGTGCCCCAGGAGAGGAACTCGCGGGTGGAAGTGAGCTCCAGCCCTGTCGTGAAGGGTATGAGCCGTGGCAACAACCGCTCCAGCATGATGGAGACTGCAGACGGTGAGCACATTATACACTGATTTACACAACCACGTACACTGCAGTATACAGTCAACACGGCCGTTTAGAAGTGTACACTGCAGCTTACAAATCAGTCCACATGGACATTTACCGTAAGGTCTTCATAGTCGTTGGTTGTTTATCAGTAAGCGCTGTGTCCGTGTCATTTACACAGATCTTTACCCATATTTCCAATGTAGTGTATAAGTCGGTGTTGTAGGTATAATAAGAAGATGATGAAAAAGGAGAAATATTGCATTTTTTTTTTTAAAACTCAGGGAACACAGACAAAATAGCAGACAATGTTAGGAATGTATAAATTAAGAGCAAAGGAATATATGGTTTGGGAAAATGTAAGGCCTGAGCAAATAAAAGAGTCTTAAGACAAGTTTTGAAGATGGAGTCTGTTTGGCTGTCTGTCTGACTGAGTGAGGAAGGGACTTCCAGAGTCAAGAAAAAGCTTCATCGCTGACACTGCAAATGTTAGACAGAAGGATGGTGACCAAGGCAGAAGAGGAAGGTCAATGAGTGTGGAGGGGTTGCTAGGGAAGAAGTTAAGCATCCTTTTTAGGGGTTCAACAGTGGCTCTATGGGAGTCCTGGGATTTGAACACACAACCTCCTGGTCACTAGGGCAGAGCCTTAAAGGAGCAGTTAGTCATTTTTAGTGCCCTCTACTGCCTGCGAGGTGAATTGCAATGAAAACATTGACGAGCCTTCCCTTTCCCCTGACCAAACCCACCCTCTGATGAAACTCTGTGTTGCCTTTAAGGAAAAGGGGCAGAGTTGAGCAGCTTTGTTCTGGCTGTGGGTGGAGCTAATTTCCAATCCGGCAAAATGTAAACAGAAGCCTCAAATTAAGAAACTACCAAGAGTCATTGCATGGCAATATTGCAAATATTATTATTTTTTTTTAATTGTATAATTGCTATGGGTCAAGAAACACTTTTAAACATTTGCGAATTGCACCTTTAACTAACTGGTGCATCACCTTTAAACCTGTGTTCCAGTTTGTGTAATTACAATACATTTATTTTCCTTTTCGTAACATCAGGAGTGTAATGTGATTACTGTTATGCACCTGGATATGGATGGCGTTTTTAACCCATGTTTTGCTCTCTTTTCATCCATCATGGGGTTGCTTGTCTGACTGTAGGAAAAGGTACCGTAGTGAGCGGAAAAGTTGTTCAGTGCCGTAACCCCTGTTGTTTTGTTTTCTTATCCTATGTGTGATCGTCTTGCTTTTCCCTGTGGGTTGTTCCTGTTGCTAGAAAATGTGACATTTATGGCGTGGCCCATGAACCCGTTTTCCTGCATGCACTGATCTTAATAGAGCTGGTGTCCTCCTGTTGAGATGACCCTGAGTTGACTTTGTGCGTGTGTAAATGTTTTTAGGAGTTCCAGTGCACAGCAGAGTCTCGACCAAGATCCAGCAGCTGCTGAACACATTGAAGAGACCCAAGCGACCTCCGCTCAGCGAGTTTTTCCTGGACGACGCCGAGCAGATTGTGGAAGGTGGGAAGGTCGTCTCTTTGCCACATTATGTAAATGTGTCTGGATCTGGGGTTACTTTTCCATACTGTGGGCTGTACAGCATTCCGATCCACTGATAAAACAACACTTGGATTAACATGCAGTTTGTAGGTTGACATGAATATGTGGATATCAAATGATCAGAATAGGTTAGCCACCTAGGTAAAGTGTGGACAGTCAGCCAGCTTTTTAAATGGCTCGGACTGGAGTAGGACTGTCATAGATTGCCTTATTGTACTACTGTACAATATTTAATAATAATGACCTAAAATCTGGCCGTCTGCTTATTTTTTCTACTCTGGGTACTCTGTGCTGCAGTCCCTCAGCCGGATCCCAACTCTCCGCGTCCTGAGGGTCGTCAGATGATCCCGGTGAAGGGCGAGCCCCTGGGCGTAGTGAGTAATTGGCCCCCGGCCCTGCAGGCGGCGCTTGCCCGATGGGGTGCGACACAACCTAAGAGCCCAGCTCTTACAGCACTGGACATCACCGGCAAACCCCTGTACACCCTCACCTACGGTCAGTAACACGCGATCGTGGTGACCTGCTCCAGAATGAGATGATTTGTAAAGCAAAGAAATGTATTTTGTATTTTGTTTTTTCGATAATTGAATTGAAAACTGCTCTCTTTATTGTCTGTGCGTTCTGCCCTGTGTGCTGTAGGTAAACTGTGGAGCCGCAGTCTTAAACTGGCGTACACGCTTTTAAACAAACTGGGCACCAAGAACGAGCCTGTTCTCAAACCTGGAGACCGGGTAAGAGAAGAGAAACAGATGTTGCATTTGTCACGAAAGCAGTAAAATTGAAAACAAAACAAATCGGTAGTCATCTAATGCCTTGGGTGTGTCCACTAGGTGGCGCTGGTGTACCCCAACAGCGACCCTGGTATGTTCTGGGTGGCTTTTTACGGCTGTCTGCTGGCTGAAGTCATTCCTGTTCCGATAGAGGTGCCACTGTCTCAGAAGGTAGGAAAGCATTAAAGGAATGCATGTTTAGGAGGTTTATTTATTTATTTATTTTTAAAAATAAATCTAGTCTCTATCCACCACATCTGTAGTGTACATGCAGTTACCACAAACAACAATTTCGACACTTTTCCCTGTACAGAGAAAAGAACGGAATCCCATCTCTAATTTATTCAAAACTCACGTATAATGGAAGTCTAAGGGCAGTGGGTGAATTCTGTGAATAAACGTTTGAATTGGCTATATAATGCCAAATTAACACTACACCCACGACACTCGAACAATAAAAGCTTTTTACGATGAGTCAGACATGAGGGAATGTCCTCCCAAAGCTGTTCTTATGTAGTTCTTTGGCGCAAAACAGTTACAAGTAATTCCGAGTTAAAGGAATTCTGGTTACTTGCGCTTTCCTGACGGTTTTGTGCTGTCCATGCGTGTTGGTGGTGTATAACCACAAATTTTCCCTCTGAAGAGTAGTCCCATCTCTGAATGGATCAATTATACAGATTTAGAGCTTTGACTGAAGAATCCATGAACGCGTTCTACGAAAATACGCTTTTATTGACTGCCTAACAGCTGCCCTTATACTTCCATTATCAGTAAGTTTTGAGTAAACATGTTTTCCGCTCTAGTTTCAGTACAGATAAGTGTCAATTATTGTCTGTGACAATGGAACATGTGCTACATATGCTGTGAATAAAGATTAGGTTCAGTAATGCTGAACTATTCCTTTAAAATATTAAGCAGTATAACAGACATTACTTCTCCCCACCTTGTTGGATGCTCATTGTTGATGCGTGACTGATGTTTGCTTTATTTGAACGTGGCTGATAGGATGCAGGAAGTCAGCAGGTTGGCTTCTTGTTGGGGAGCTGTGGGATCAGTCTGGCTCTCACCAGTGAAGTGTGTCTTAAGGGACTACCAAAGACGCCCAGTGGGGAAATACTCCAGTTCAAAGGTATCTGGCTAACACAGCCTCTCTATTTATGCATGATAAATTATAGGTGTAGAACAGGAGTTTGACAGTGGTGTGTGTGTGTGTGTGTGTGTTTTACAGGATGGCCTCGGCTTAGATGGGTGGTCACAGACACAAAGTACCTCACAAAGCCTTCTAAAGACTGGCAGCCACACATACCCACTGCTAACACTGACACAGCCTACATCGAGGTGAGGGTGGGTGTGTGTGTGTGTGAGGGCTGTCGAAACAAATTTTACTGTTCAAATACTATATAAACCTTCATTATATTTATGTATTCAAAGGCAAACATTCACATTAGAATGTTTAAGATCTTTTGTTGTCCTTTTAGTCTACTAATGTGCAGTAAAAACCTTTTGGCTAAATGTCGCTTGATGTAGGGCTCTGAATAAATGGCTTTATTTTCACATTTTTTTAATTCTGTATTCATTTTCTAATTAAATATACAAAGTTTGTGTCGCATGTAGTTAACAATTTTTAACAGGCACTTATTGGAGTCACTGTTTCTGTGGCTGAATCTCAAATGGCATTTTATTGGGCGTATAGTCCACTACGCAGGTCCTACAATGCCATTCTGTTATTCCCTATGTAGTGAGCATATTTAGTGAATAGGAAGTCATGTGGGATTCAGGCTAAAACTGATTCCTGGGGGAAGATGAGCTGAAGATGGCAGATGTTTACGTGGCTCTCGGGTAGCCCAAGAAACTGTCTAAATAGCAGCGACAAGAAAACGTTATTGTGGGTAAATCAATAAAAACAAACATTAAAGTTTATAATAAAATTGTCATTGTCTCCTCATGATTTTCTTTGCTTAAGAAAACGACACCGTTTTCACCTTTCATGATTTATTGCGATACAAACGCTAATGGAAGCGCTACTGCTAAAGTTCCTTCTGTTTGTGGCAGTATAAAATTATAGGTTCATTAATATTCTAATGCATTCAAATGCTAAAACTTGTAAGCAATTACAATTCAGATGCAATTTGTTAAGGACAGTGTGTGTGTGTGTGTGTGTGTGTGTGTGTACATGCAATTGGGTCTGTGTGCATATACATTAGTGTATGTGCTAGTAAATGTTTTTTTGTTGAGTTTTTTCACCTAATGTTATAATTCATATTTTTAGTACAAGGCCAGTAAGGAGGGCACGGTGATGGGGGTGGCTGTGTCCAAAATCTCCATGCTGACGCACTGCCAGGCTCTCACTCAGGCCTGCAATTACTGTGAAGGTGAGTCACACTGCAGCACTGCATTATCACTGGATTATCACTGACACCAAGCTGAGAAAAACCCTCTCATTGCACCTCACACTTTGCTGACAAACTCTGCTCCTGCAATATTACACGTTTCAAATACTAATGACATGATTGGACATCTGCGCTGTTTATATCACACTTTAGTTAAGATCTTTCAATAAAAGAAACATTTTCGAGCGGGGTACGATGGCTTGCAGTCAACACACAGGAACACAGCCAAATCCTGGCAGTTTTTAATATTCTCAATGATGAATCATTTTGCATTTTGCTTGTGTGTGTGTGTGTGTATATTGATATGGGTGTGTTTAAACAGAATGATTGTAGCACAGACATAAAATATAGTATGCTTTCAACAAACCAGCGCAACCAGGAAATGTTAAATAATTGAGAGCATCGTAATTCCTGTGTACGAGGCAGAACGCTGTGTTCTTGTGTCTAATCGATGTTTCATGCTGCCTCTGCACACTCAGGAATATAAGCACATTTATACCACCGGAACTTTTTCAGAAACTCAGTTACTTTAGACGCGTTTCCACTGAAGGGCTAACTTTAGTTCCAGGAACCTTCTCTGTAACGCAAGCTTCGCATAATTCTCTTACCTGGCCTTTTTAAAAACCTGTGTTTAGCTAATAAGCAGTTACTAAAGCATGTTTTATAGCAGAGGCGGTATGGCACAACCGGCAAGGAGGACCGTTTCCATGTCCTTTCAGTGACATGCTGCTCGTGGCAAGCAGCCAAAAGAGACTCAAAGCATGAAATTGCATTTCTGGTTTAAAAATCTACATTCTGTAAAGCGAAAATGGTTTAAAAAATGAAATTCATGTTCCTGAGTACAAACCAGTACTATAAAGAGCTTTAAAACTTTAAAACTGCGTCAATTCTCTCTTCGGCTGGTAGGTTGTTCCAAGAATCTGCCACAGTTCTTCTGCAGACTTTGGCTCTCACTTGATTCTCTGTCTGCGGGTGAAATCCCAGACGTCCTTCATTATGTTCTATATAACGCTATAATATAAACCTTTTCTGTTTGCACTGTCTTAGGAGAGACACTGGTCAATGTTCTGGACTTCAAGAAAGATATGGGCTTGTGGCATGGGGTGCTAACGGTGAGTTAGCCTCTCTCTGGCCCCGTGTTAAATGTCGATAATGAGATGCGGATGCTCTCATTGCTGTCTGGAAGTGAAATGAACCCTAACCCTGTGGTTTATTGTTTTCAGAGTGTGATGAACAGGATTCACACCATCAGTGTGCCCTATGCTGTCATGAAGGCCTGTCCTCTGTCCTGGGTGCAGAGAGTCCATGTCAGCAAAGGTTGGAGTAGCTTCTTTAACCTGTATGAGATTACTGTTCCGCCTCCAGTTTCAAAGCCCAGCTTTAAACTTTTCATGCAAATGTCTACCTAACATGGAAAAATAATATTTACCTGATCTGATCTGAGCGCAAATACACACATCATGTTTCCACCAGCCATATTGCACATATTCCACATATTACAACAAGTGAACTGTTGTTTTTTTGTTTGTTTTTAAACTTATACTTGGAGGGATGACTATGGTAATCACTTCAGTCATAAAAAAAAAAAGAATCCAACTTGGTTTGAATTAAAATGTGTGTTTGTGTGTGCGCAGCACGTGTGACCCTGGTGAAGTGTCGGGATCTGCACTGGGCTATGATGGCTCATCGAGACCAGAAGGACACCAACCTGTCGTCCTTGCGCATGCTCATCGTAGCCGATGGTGCTAATCCCTGTGAGGAAGCAAATACTGACCAACGCTGACAAATCTCCATCTTTATACAAGCGCTTCTCAACCTGCTCTGTATGCACTGTGACTAAAGCTTATACGCGTGGGTTTTTAGGGTCGGTGTCGTCGTGTGATGCCTTCTTGAACGTGTTCCAGACTCACGGACTGAAGCCTGAGGTGATTTGTCCCTGTGCCTCTTCTCCCGAGGCCCTGACTGTAGCCATACGCAGGTATGTACAGGGCTTAGCATCTGCAGCTGATGTGGGCCATGTTTGACCCATAACACACATTCTTTGAGCTGTGTGTGTCTGTCTGTGCTTATAGGCCGGGTATCCCTGGTGCTCCTCTCCCTGCCAGAGCTGTGCTGTCCATGGGAGGGCTGAGTCATGGAGTGATCCGCGTCAACACAGAGGACAAGAACTCGGCTCTGACTGTGCAGGACGTGGGCCATGTCATGCCTGGAGGTGAGAATACACACTACAGAAGGACACTGCTTCTGCTTTCTACAGTGCTCGAAAATTCCCTGACCATTTTTATTTATTTAGTTTTTTTTTTTTTAAACTTCTTTATTTCAGTGCAGTCTCCTTGAGCAAGTTCACTTATTTGTTTTCTCTTATGTCATTTATGTACATTTACATTTCATTCATTTAGCAGAGGTGTTTATCTAAAGGGACTTATTAGTGAGGCAAAATACCTTCCAAGCATAGAACTGTTGAAGCAATGCTCTGCCATTTTTCTGCCTCATCTCCATCCACTTCATCTGTAGCGTATGTGCAATTTTCATGAAAACTCGTTTACTCAAAACTCACTGATAATGGCAGTCTAAGGGCAGTTGTTGGATTCAGTCAATATAATGCAAATTCAAAATTACACCCATTACAGAACAAATAAGGTCTTAGGATGAGACAGACATGAGAGGAAGTCTTACCAAAGCTGTTCTTATGTAGTTTTATCTAACTTTCTAACAATTGAGCACTACGGTATAAAGTAATTAGTTACCTACGCTTTCGTGGTATCCCTGCGCACCCAGATCCACACAACTATACTGGTGATGCATAACCACAAATTCCTCCCTCTGAAAAAGGGTGAATTTGGCAGATTTACAGCTTAATTTTCAAATTCCTTTGACTGAAGATTTAATGAAGGCGTTATCTGAGGGAATTCGACAACTCCCTTTAGACTTTCATTATGAGTGAGTTTGGAGTAAACAGGGTTTCTGTTCTTTTCTCAGTACAGGGAAATGTGTCGAAAATGCGTGGTAATCACACGTGCACTGCAGATACAGTCGAGAATAGATTAAAAATGCTGGAGGATTCCATTAAAAATGTCAACAGTGATAAAACTGCATTTCCATCAAGAAGAACTTGAGTTTTCATCAATTCACTTAAAACAAATTTGAGAGTTGCCGGAAGAACAGAAAGAACTGCAATTGTACACACAGGTTGGAGTAAGTTCGAATACTCAGGAGTGCTAGAACACTAGTTACATAGTAGTCACTTAATCTACGAGTGATGTACAGTTTTGCAGGTCGGAGAAGAATAATAGTAATGCACAATATTAACAATAATATTGTAATATATGTAATCGTGAGGAACACGGGTCATCACAGCATGGCAAAGGAAAACGCACCAAGACCGACACACATCACGTCCTCTTTGTGTTTTAGCGCTGATGTGTATAGTCAAGCCAGACGGCTCTCCCATGCTGTGTAAAACAGACGAGATAGGCGAGATTGTGCTGAACTCTCGGGCTGGCGGCACCATGTACTACGGCTTACCAGGGGTCACCAAAAACACATTTGAGGTATGGACATGAGATCTTAGACTCGCATTCCTGAAGATATTCCACAGTATACAGTCATGTCCCTAATCTGTGAGCTCTGCTCATTTTGTTTGCGTTTTTTTAGGTGATTCCTGTAAACTCGGGTGGAACTCCTATAGGAGAGACGCCTTTCACCCGTACAGGCCTCTTGGGCTTTGTGGGTCCGGTAAGACATAACTAACTATGTCCCAGTTTAAAGCTTGTGGTCCTCCTTTGCCTCTTGTTTTGACGACTCATGTGCATGTGTTTTCACAGGGCAGTCTGGTGTTTGTTGTGGGGAGAATTGAAGGGCTGCTCATGGTCAGCGGGCGCAGGCATAACGCAGACGATCTGGTGGCCACAGCGCTGGCTGTAGAGCCGGTCAAAACCGTCTACAGAGGGAGGTGAGCGTTCCTACCATGTCGCACACACCACTGAAACGCAGAACAGGCCTTTAAGGGTGAGAGTGGCAGTGTGAGGGAGTTCTGACAGCTGTGTGTGTGTGTGTGTGTGTTTGCTACAGGATTGCCGTGTTCGCAGTCACGGTGTTCTATGATGAGAGGATCGTGATCGTGGCCGAGCAGAGGCCCGATGCCAATGAGGAGGACAGCTTCCAGTGGATGAGTCGAGTCCTACAGGTCTCCTTTTTCCTTTCGTCGCTGTCCAATGAAAAGCATGCATCTCCAAAAATCCAATTTTTCAGGAACACGAAAAACCACTTTTTCATAGAGAGTATCATACACAATAAATGCGAAATTGACGGTGTGATTTGTCAGCTTTTCATTGGTCATTTAGATGTTTAACTGCTGTGGGGTAGATGGAGGTTTTTGCCCACATTCCATATATGATAAAAAGGAAAAAACGCAAAAAGTGGAGATACATGTTTTCCATTGGACAGTGAGGATATTTCAAATGCTTCACACTGATTTAATAGGTAATTTAATAGGTAAAGTCTGTACTGTGTATTGATGACTTTTGAAAAAACCTTTTCAGGCCATAGACAGTATCCATCAAGTGGGCTTGTACTGTTTAGCATTAGTCCCGGCCAATACCTTGCCCAAGACCCCACTGGGTGGCATTCACGTGTCTGAGACGAAGCACTGCTTTGTGGAGGGCTCCCTGCACCCCTGCAACATCCTCATGTGCCCTCACACCTGTGTGACCAATCTGCCCAAACCCCGCCAGAAACAACCAGGTACTTGCTTTTAGCTTTTTTTTCAATTTTTTCTATTACATCAGCCTTATAGTTCCTGTGCAAAAGTTAAGAAGCAAACGTTAGACAATTGGGGTAAGAGGAAATTGTGTCAATGTAATTTTTGGCTAAATTATTCCTTTAAGATCATTTTATTTGAGATGGGAAAGAAAGCACACTGCCAAAAGTTCCATGTCGTATGAGTCTACTGTAGTTTAGCAGATGGTGAGGCCTAGAGGCTGATTACAGTTATATCATTATTATTTACTTCTAATATCTAATCCCCGTATTGTTGATTCACTCATTTTTGTGTCTTTGTTTCTTCCTAACAGTGGGAGTAGGTCCAGCCTCCATCATGGTGGGGAACCTGGTGGCAGGGAAGAGGATTGCCCAGGCTACAGGCAGGGAGTTGGGCATCATTGAGGATCAGGACTCATCCAGGAAGGTGTGTAGATTACGGAAGCCTCAAGGCTTCATAAGATCTGCACTGGCATGCTAGTACCAGGACAAGTACCAGTATAGGCATGTTTCTGTGCCTTTTTCTGTTGTCTTATGAATTTGTTTTGTGGAATCGACACTTGAAACAACAAAATTCATGGTCTTCTAAAGTTTTGCTCCAACACTAGTATATTTTTAAAGCCAGAAAACGTAAAAATAGTAGCATTACACACCATCAATTATCACAATATTGTGCTATATAACAGTATATAACAGTCTGCTCTGGAGGAGGGTGACTTTGCTGCTCTCTTTGTTTTCCACTCTCCGGTGGCGTGGGTCTGTAGCTCTGTACGTGGCCCATGACGATGGTAAGCCTGACTGCTAACAGCCCTGAACTCTGTGTGTGTGTGTGTGTGTGTGTGTGTGTGTGTGTGTGTGTGTGTGTGTGTGTGTGTGTGTGTGCGCACGCTGACTTGAGCTGTGACCCTCCATTGCCACCAGTCACACACAGCCACAACAATGACGAGCATTTTAGTTACACCAGGGCTCTACAGAAATGGACCCTTTCTTCGTGATGAAAGCTTTCCTCTGTAACCCATTCCAGTAATTTGAGTGTTGTAATGTCTGCGTCCGTGCGTGCGTGCGCACTTCCATTGATGAAACAAGAGCCTCTCTTCACACGCTGTGTGCTGCTGCCACCGCCATCTGCTCATGTCGTTAAGACTCAGCCGTGGCAGCACAAACCTGTCAACAATCTAACAATTCATGAACACTGATCAACTTTACAACACGGGTGTGTTTTCATGCACACTAATAATCCAATCATTTATCTTTTTTTTTGTCACTTAGCAGATTCTACTAATGGTCATGTGAACTGCATGCTACAGTAACTTGTATCCGATTAGTGCAGTTATTTGATATGAAGAAATCTGATCAAGACACCTGGATTTTGGGCCAATAATCAAGTTATTCAGTGTAATATAACCAGATGCAGCCGATCACTGAACCTACAACATTACTCTTGCGACATAGTGACAAAGCAACATTTTTGGAATGATCCTGAAACTACGTTCATGCTGGAAGAAATGAAGAATCTGAATATTCCTCATATTTTAGATGGTAGAAGATTTATTTCCCATTAGATTAATTGGGTGCATGTAAAATGCGTTTGATGAATTATTGCGAAAAGCAGATTTATTTTGCAGTCATCAGATTTTTTGTATATATGAACATTCTCAATGTAAACTCAACTTTCATTAAGTACAACAACAGCAGCTGTGTAGTCATGAACAGGTTCTTTAAAGCAGGGGTTTTCAACCTTTTTAAAAGCAGTACTATGGAAAACGATTCCGTGCCAGATCAAAAAGCATATCATAACGGTGAACAAATGTGAAACGCAATACACAAACGACACTACTTTTCATTAGTGACATGCGGAAAACAAACCACACTGAAAAGCCAAACGCTATTTTTTTAAAATTGTTCTTGTGACGCCTGATCGTTATAGTGAAAAACAATAAGCAGGGGATTGCTGTTGAAGAAGTAAATGCTGAACTTGTCAGAAGTAAATGTAATCCATCTATAAAACCAATCCATTGCATTTCACTGTGCGACACTTTCAATTGGATTTCCATCGCAGAGTGTGCGGAATTGTGCCACACTGAAATGTAATCACTGTCCAATCACAGCCCGATGGCGTACTCTGGGTGGGTGGTTGTCATCGGACTTGGGTAAAGTTGTCCGTGAACACTGTCTGTGAACTTTGTGACTTGCGTTTTAACAATTAAAATGGCTAAATGTAGCTACCTTTTTATGCTTTTATGTCTCGCACAAACAAGTTTTACATTCCTGGTGTGGGATTAGTGCTTAGTCAGGGAGACCACTCGTGAGATCGCTGCATCCCCTCTAGTGGATGAATAATGAATCGCTAATGACTACTGGAAGGACATGTTTACTGCATTTTATATTTTTCTCACTGACGTGCTTGAGCCGTCCGTAGACATGCTTGCAGGTTTAAAACCACTGCTTTAAAATGGTAGTTACTAGCAGCAGTAGAAACACACACACTCACGCACACACACAGAGTCTGTATTGCATAGGGAGCAATGCCCATTTTTGCATGAGCTTCCCCTTCTTGCTTCAACGTGTTTTGATGTGTGTGATGATTTAAACATGTAGTTTGCACAATGCTAAACTAGTAGATATAGGTTTCCATTACATGTTATCATTAGCCTCATAGCTTCAAAACTAAAGAGGCAAACCTTCAGACATCAAACATGTCTTGGCTCACATTCTGTTGGGGTAAGGGGAAAATTGGCCGAATAATTACATTAAGCGTTTTGTCTCATCCAATGTTTTCCTGGTGATATTTGCTTTTAACATGTAATGGGTTAATAAGTATGCTCCTTTCCTAAATGTTAAAGTGGTGAAGCTTTGTGTGTAGGTCATGGAGTTAAACAACAGTGTTGTAGGGTTGATATTTCAAACTTGCATAGTCCAGAATGATTGAGACTCTCCTTTCCTGCATTATAGCATCAGTTCCTGTCGGAGTCGCTGCAGTCGAGAGCACAGAGTGATCCGGACCACGTCCTCTACATGCTGCTCAATGCTAAGGTAAGCGAGAAAGAACAGTGTGAGTGCATTTATGTTCAGTCTCTGAGTCTGAATGTGTCCAGTTCTCTTCACAAATACATTCATACATATATAAAATGCAGACAGGGAGAAGGTGGGATTATAGTTCCTGTTCTTGTTATACTTATATCTGGCATAGAAATAAGAATTAAAAATGTTTTCGTACTTCTTTTTTATTCTTTTAAATTTTCTCCTCCAATTTCTTGAGTTCTAATGACACATTTGTGTTTACCATCTCGCCCTACAGGGGGCAGCCGTGAGCACGGCCACGTGTTTACAGTTGCACAAACGAGCCGAGAAGATCACAGCGGCGTTGCTGGAGCGAGGAGGCATCAACACTGGAGACAACGTGGTGCTGCTCTACCCTCCTGGTACTACATACCTCCGTAAACAGTAGAAGTGACCTCAGTAGGGTCCAAACGTCCCCTAGAAATAGCTGTTTCATTTATGACGACTAACTAATAGTTTGGTCAAATTTTATTTTATTTTTTTCCTGAATAAGATTACTTTATTCTTAACTAATATTAAACAAAAAACCTTATTCATATTGACTGAAAGCAGTATTGACCATAACGCGTATTATACCATGGTTAAGAGACGACAACAATGAACACTGTGTGTTTGGAGCATGTGTTGCTATTATGGCATCACAACCAACCAAAAATATTTTTTTATAATTGACACAGTAAATTTAGTCAACTAATCGTCGCAGCTCTAGTATGCTTAAATGATGGGTATCAGCTGAGTAAAATTAGGTTTTGACACCTGATGACATCAAATCTCAGATTTTTGGACCCTACTTAGTGTAATTCGAATTTTGCTGAGTTTATGCTGTAAATTTGACGTCGTCTATTCCTCTCCTCTGCAGGAATCGATCTGATCGCGTCGTTCTATGGCTGTCTGTACGCTGGCTGTATACCCGTGACTGTGCGGCCTCCTCACCCGCAGAACCTGGCGGCCACGCTGCCCACAGTGCGCATGATCATAGACGTGAGTTACACACACACACGGCACTCGCACAACACGCATTGCAGCTCATCACTAACGTGTTTGTGTGTAACACATGTGTGTATGCTTTAGGTGAGTAAAGCAGCTTGCATCCTGACCACTCAAGCCCTCCTGAAGACCTTACGATCCAAAGAAGCTGCAGCGAGCGTAAATGTGAAGACGTGGCCCACTATATTAGACACAGGTATGAGCTTTAGATTGGCACTGGCCTGCTCCATCACACGCGCTCATTCATAATGAAACTGTCGCAGAGGCTTGGATATCTATAACACACACACACACACACACACACACACACACACACACACTCTTACACAAACACCTGCTCTGTGTTCTCAACTGTCCCTGTGTGTCTGTGTGTGTGTGTGTGTAGATGATCTTCCAAGAAAGCGGCCTCCTCACATCTATAAGCCTCCCACACCTGAAATGTTGGCCTATCTGGACTTCAGTGTGTCCACCACTGGCATGCTGACGGGCGTGAAGGTAAATCATTCATCCTCATCATCATCATCATCGTTTTCCTCATCCTCATTATTATCACTCTCTGTTAATGCCCCATATTTAGAATAGCAGATGAGTAATGCAACACGAACGTTTGGTGTTTAAGTATTGATTACTGAAGTAGTGTTGCTTGGGTTCTAAGCTGTGTGTGTGCCGTGCATGCTGTTTCTCCCCTCCAGATCTCACATGCAGCAGTGAGTGCTCTGTGTCGCTCCATTAAGCTGCAGTGTGAGTTCTACTCCTCCAGACAGGTGGCCATCTGCCTCGACCCCTACTGTGGCCTGGGCTTTGTCCTCTGGTGCCTCTCAAGGTAACACACAACCACTAACACCTGATTTTAGTAACATTCACAAGCACTCTCTCTCTCTCTCTCACACACACACACACACACACACATCTCTACGTCTCTTTTTATCTCTCTCACCCCGTGTGTGTGTGGATGCAGTGTGTACTCAGGTCATCAGTCCATCCTGATTCCCCCGATGGAGCTGGAAAGCTCTCCTCCTCTGTGGCTGAGCACGCTGAGTCAGTACAAGATCAGAGACACTTTCTGCTCTTACTCCGTCATGGAGCTCTGCACCAAGAGCCTGGGCACGCAGACTGAGCTCCTGAAGGTGAGTGCGCAAACACACACATTCAGCAGCATGACTCCCTCTCATAGAGCTTTGGTCCTTGGTGGTGTGTATCGTTCCACTGTGAGTGTGTGTGTGTGTGTGAGAGAGACTGATAGCTGTGTTGGGTTTCAGACGCGGGGCGTGAACCTGTCGTGTGTGAGGAGCTGTGTCGTGGTGGCGGAGGAGAGGCCTCGGCTGACGCTCACCCAGTCCTTCTCCAAACTGTTCAAAGACCTGGGCCTTTCACCACGCGCCGTCAGCACCGCATTCGGCTCCAGAGTCAACCTGGCCATCGGCCTGCAGGTCAGGAACCACACACACACACGCACACACACACACACACGGTATGAACTGAGCCTCAGAACTGCAAACAAACCCATTTAAAAAAAAAATAATATTTTAAATAGAAAGATATGTATTGTGCAAATGTCTTGATAATATTGAGTGCAGTTTTTGATGCATCATTGGGCCTTACCTTTACCACAGCCTGTCTGTCTGACTGTTTTTGCTCTGTTACCTTGCGAAGGGAACGGCTGGTCCAGATCCTTCTACTGTTTACGTAGACATGAAGTCCCTCCGCCACGACCGGTAAGGATGATCTAACTCAGCTGAGTGACCTGAATCTCAACTTTAGAGGGAGACGTGCATGATAAACTAACCGTGTGTGTGTGTGTGTGTGTGTGTGTGTGTCGCAGGGTGAGACTGGTGGAGAGAGGAGCTCCTCAGAGTCTCCCTCTCATGGAGTCTGGAACTGTAAGCATATTCGCTTCCTTTATGTGAGCTGTGTGTATCAGAATGTTAAAAAACCAGAATGTAAGTTTGCGTTGTGTTTGTGCTCAGATTCTTCCAGGAGTGCGAGTGATTATTGTGAACCCAGAGACCAAGGGACCACTTGGAGACTCGCATCTGGGCGAGGTAACAGGACACACGCGCACAAAATCTTGTCAACAGCCTTGCTTAGTGCTGGCTTATTAAAGATAATAGGAGCAAAACACAAAGTGTTTTAGTGTAATAATAACATTCACAATAACAGTAACGACAACAACAGATTTCATGCATTTTTCCTGACTGTTCTCTGACAGATCTGGGTGAATAGCCCTCACAACGCCAGTGGCTACTACACCATTTACGGAGAGGAGAACCTGCAGGCTGATCACTTCAACACGCACTTGAGCTTTGGCGAGCCTCACACACTGTGGGCCAGGACAGGATATCTGGGCTTCATTAGGAGGACCGAGCTGCTGGACGCTACTGGAGGTCAGACTCGGACAAGGAGAAAAGATTGGCATTCCTATATACTATATTATACCTAGTGGACATTACATGATTTGGAAAAGTAGCTGTACTGTGCGCACTACACAACATTTATGACTTGAAATCCGTTGTCTTGTTGACGTAGCAGTGCACACGACACGATCGGATGCAGACGAGGCTCACACATTACGTAATCTTTCACCTGGAGGGATTACTGACAGCGCGCCGGATCCCACAATCTCATTGTGTCACAAAAATAAACGTGAAAACTGTATCATGTGACTTTGCCAAAATGGAGTCTGAGAAACTTGCTGTAGTTGTTTCTGCACTAATTTGTGCACAAACAAGAAAGAATAAAACATTTAATTTATTATAAATTCAATGGAATTGAAATAATTGCTGAAATGTAAAAAGTGTAGTGGTCAGTGAATCGATACACTACCCATCAATGAATATTCGCTCTAATAATTTAAGCGCACACAAAAGGAAAATTCCGTGTCTTTTTTTCCTCTAGATCGTCATGATGCGCTGTTTGTGGTCGGCTCACTGGATGAGACGTTAGAGTTGCGCGGTCTGCGCTATCACCCCATCGACGTCGAGACCTCGATATCACGGGCACATCGCAGCATTGCAGAGAGGTGAGGCTGTCGTACACGGCCAGTCAAAAAGTTTTCGAACGCCCCATTATTAACATGCTTGATTACACTTTAAGCATTGGACTTATCGTTAAAAAACTTATTCTAAAATTACAAATTATAAGTAAGGAATAGGTATAAGTAAATTGAGAAATGGTTGTGATTTATTTTATTGGAAACAATAAAATTGATCGAATCTGAAGGCCTAAGTTTTGATCACTCTAATTAGGCACTTGTAGCATATAACATATATGTCTTACATCTGATACTAGCACTGTCTGAGTCTATCTATAGGGTTAATTCACCTGCCTTAATAAAACGAGATTTAGGTCTTAGGAACATGTTTACTGTTTTTCCTTCTTTAATTGCCAGTCCATACCTTTTTGTTTTGTCTTTGGCACTGATGGTGATTAAACTGTAATGACCCTTTAGAAACTCCAGGGGTTCAAAAACCTTGCAGTATATATGGGTCAAAGATAACACAGGTTTTCAAAAACGGCAAAAAAATAAATAAATGTAATGTTGAATAATTTCATAGCTTTATACAAGACATTGGGATGTTTTCTATACAAATGTATTAGTTTTCTTCAAGCGTAATGTCAAAAATACATTTTATTAGAATTGTACACGACTAAAAACTGTTACTTAATGTTAAATCTCTTTACTGTTATGGTTACAAACTTCTACTTTGTTCCGTTTACCTGTAAGAAGTTCTTGTAAAGTTTTCAATTTATTCATTTGAGTTCTTCTTATATCTTTGAGTCGAAAGTATATTTTATTATGATATACTTTTTTTTAATTGCTTTTGTATTTTATCTTAATATTGAATATTGCTGTTATATACTGTATGACAGTGATCCAGATGTGAACAGTTCACACTATCATTATATGTGAACAATATGTAATGTTTGAAAGCAGAGGAGGAATCCTGGGAGAGACATGGGATTGGCATTAACTGAATATACTGAATGAACTGTATACTGTAGGCTGTTGAGTCGTATTGAGTTGGCTGTGATTGGGCTTCTTCCTCACAGCGCTGTGTTCACATGGACCAACCTGCTGGTGGTGGTGGCTGAGCTGAGCAGCTCCGAGCAGGAGGCTCTGGATTTGGTGCCGCTGATCACCGGCGTGGTTCTGGAGGAGCACCACCTGATTGTGGGCGTGGTGGTTGTGGTGGACCCCGGCGTCATCCCGATCAACTCGCGTGGGGAGAAACAGCGCATGCACCTGCGGGACTCGTTCCTGGCCGACCAGCTCGACCCCATCTACGTGGCCTACAACATGTGAGCTGCTGACCGGAGCTTCTCCAGGGGATTAGAACTGAATCTCAGAAGAACACCAGTCTTTAACTCCCTGCTGCAGGCACAGGTGTTGGCATGGAGACTGGAGAACAGACAGGGGACCATCAGCTAATCCTCCCTGTGCCTCTCTGCCTGTAATTTCTATCTTAATAACATGATTGTAGATGTGGCATCAGACAAGCAGTTTTGTCTGCAGAACTTTAGGAGGCTGGTGCTCCTCTTCTCCTTGTGCTAGAATTCCCTGTCTGCAATAACAGGTTAAACCCGCCATGTTTTTAACTCGCAACTTTGCCAACGGCCGTTCTGAACTGGACGAAGGCAACAAATTCAACAAAGCTGCGAGTTGTCGACTGTTTGCAGTTGCCTTTTCAGGAGGGCAGCCAGTGCCACTGGCCCTAAAGACTTTGTGGTCTGGTGTGAGACTGGCCAGAAGACTGGAGGGGCTTACATATAAAACTTCTCCTTGCACTTTATTCCTCCTCCTTTTGAGCCTATTTTGGGGGGGAGTGTCCTTAATTTTTCATTCTGGAAGTGCAAAGAAATTTAAAGATGTCTAGCGACATTTTTGTCTATCTGGGGAGAAAAGATGCCAGACTGGCTTGAGGCAGTCTGGGATCACATTATGCACCATTCATTAGGGCCAAACACTGCCCCGTCTTCAAGAGGGCTTCTGTAAACCCTCATCGGTGCTGACTCTGAGCTTAAAGCACCATTTCTCCCCTGCTGGACAAAACCTTTAGATGGACATCGTTAGGTATTAGCAGGATCACCAGCGTAGTTGGCTGTGCTAGTTTGACATGCAACTTTGCTTTGTTCATATATATTATGTCTTTTATTCAGAACTACTAGTTGTTTTAACGTTGAAAGTGAAAGGTTTACATCCAAACCTCTGTTTGCTCGCACGAGAATAGATTTTTATAACTCATATTGCCAACAGTAATGCACAGCATTTGATAACCAATGTGATAAACAGCTTTTAAAAGGTTCTCATAGGAAGCACAAGTTGATTTGAACATACTGGATTCGTATCTTGAGATTTATATGCAGTGAACTAATGAACACTTAGGGTCAAAGGAAAGTTTCAAGATAAACTCCATGCCTTATAAAACCTGTGGAATTTTTCTTTTTTTATGTTTTATTCTTTTATTTGTATTGCTGTACTTATACTTTGTACTGATATCAAAGGGACTGTGGACTGGTGGAAAGTATGGAAGGCTTTGTGCGTGTAGGTTATCGTAGTGTCTCACTGGGTGTTACTGTATAATCAAACGGACACGTCGTCAGGTCCCCCTAAACTTGACTGATTTCTAATACTTGATGGGAAATTTTCCTCATCTCTGGTTTAAAAAGAAGAAACGTACATTTAAAAAAAGAAAAGAAAAAAAAGTAACTATTTTACACATTTGTCTCTGACAAAAATACAGTTAAGATGCATGTTCTGTCTTTTCATTTCTGTGTGCTTGTCTTTTAGTCTTGTGAAATTCTAGTTAATGTGTGCGCACATATGGACCATTCCATCAAGACGGCAGTATTGCTTAAAACAATTCTCACTCAATTATTTTCTCTCACCGTTAATAGAATGGGCAATATTTTAAAGAATGATTTTGGTTTACCATCTTTACATTGCTTTACTGTTTACATGCAGTTCAATGTTGTTTATATGCATTTTAGCACAGGGTCATGTGACTATTAACGCCTGAAAACATTTACGTAAATCAATTTCTTGGCATTATAAATATGTGCAACTTCATGTGTACAGTTTAATCTGTAGGATAAGAGGTTTATTCTGTGGACATTACTGACAGCTGCTAATTCTCCGTCTCCCTCCGTTTAGGCTCATAAGCCAACTGGATTAGTCTGATCATTGATCTTTAATCTTAGTGCCCTTTATAAAACTCTTCTGTTATAAAACTGTTCTGACAGACCAGATATATTGAGGTTTTTGTGCAAATCCATTAATTTCAACGCAGAGATGAATACCCCTTTAATTAAATGTATTAAATAGACGATGTGTTTAAAGTTCTTTTTTTTCTGCATTTCTGTTGAGTAGGCAAAATGTGTCTTTCTAAATAGAATTTATTTTAAAAAATATATGAAATAGGTTTGGCCTAAAATGAAGCAAACTTATAGGCCTTGTGATTCTTTTCTCAGAATAAATTTGAGAGAAACAACAAGCCAATGAACTTATTCAGAAAAAAAAAAATATATATATATCTCAATTAAACATTTTACATTTTAAGCATAAAAAATATTAGCAATGTACAGTGCAAAATTTTGTATACCCTTAGAAAAAATTAAGAAGTCAAAGAAATTTCATTAATACTAAAAGAAATGTACTTTGTTAGGTTTCACATTTGATTATCAAAAGTATACAAAAATGGTCTTGAGATGCAAAAATTTTGCGCTCAACTATGTGCAGAGCATACCAGAAAACAAAACAGAGGCTCTTGATCTTAAAAAACGGTTCTTTATTCTAGCTGTTCACTGAATCTGAAAACAAAATAATAACCGAGTAATAACATTAAACAAAAATCTTAAACATTAATCTTTGAAAAAAATAATAACTAAATTAAAAATGTCAACAAAATTCTGGTTTCTGTTGAATGTTTTGCTCCATTACTTCTGGGATTAATTTTAAATACTCTAAAATCAGATATTTGAATGTGACTTGAGATGAATTGAGATGTCTGTGACTAAGCTGTAATAAACTATAAGAATCTCCAGGTGTTTATATAAAACAATAACAATGTCAGAATCTCTAAGTGGCTAATGATGCACACTTCTTTGCACCATGTGAAAGTTTAGGTCCAGGTAAGGCACTATTTAGTTACAGTAGCACTAAAGTAGCTCTAAAGCTGCATCAATGTCTCTCCACTAGAGGTCAGTAGTCCTCTTCCTGCAGGGAACCTTATACCTGCATTAATCACGCTGTAAAGTGTTATTTTATTTCTGATAAATGTGCTTACTGATGTGTAAAATGTTCAGCTCCTCAACAGACCAAAGCACCTTTTGTCTGTGTGTCATTTGGGTTCTGTAGAAAACAGCAAATTGTGCAGTTTTGTGTAATTGCAGTCCCACTTAATCTTAGTCTTGGGTGTCTCTCAGGTGCCTTTAGTGTATGGTTCTTTGAGAAGGGGGTGTCCCATGGGTGGATGTAGGAATAGTTATGGAATAGGGAGAAATATAGGGCAGTTGTGCAACTCAGTGGTGTAGTCTTAAACAGTAATACTGTACATACACATTCATCTTTTCTTATCTGTGCCATTTTCTGTCTAATAGAATTAGAAATGTAAATGCTGTACTAACTGGGCTTCTTGACTAAGACTTGCATGGTTTTCTTTTCTAAGCTAAATTTATAAAGGTTTGAAGCCCATGTTGGGGATGAATAACAACAGAAGGTCAGCAGAGGATTTTGAAAAACAACACCACATGAACAACACAACACATATTTCAGACATCCACTGTATCCGGCCTTATTAATGACTGAATTCAGATATGCTGCTGCCTTTCGTATGCAAAATGTTGATTTCTTGAGAAAAATTTTTTTTCAGTGGGCTTATCATCCAGCTCTTATTCAACACATTTGTTTCATAAATTAGTGGCAATTAGAAGTAGACATACCATTTACATTTACTGTTAAAACCGTGGTGGCCAACACCATCTGATAAACGGCATTTTTCAATTTATCTACAAAAAAAGAAAATAATTCCAAATAGTTCAAAATGAAATGTGGGTGTATCCTGCAACAAGACAGCAATCCCAAAACATCAACAGGAAAAATCAACAGAAAAATAGTTTGAAAAGCTATGACTCTCTTGGTCTCCAGACCCGATTTAAAGAAGGCAGTTTATAACATGTGACAGAGTTATAACAGACATGTCAGGAAGAATGGGGAGCTGCAGAGGGTCTGAATATTACATCTGGGAGGATCCAAAAGCTGCTTCGAGGATACGAAAGAGGTTAGAAACAGAAAGGCAAAGGGTGGGCATACAAGTTGTTAGAGAATATTTACTGTATACCCCATTCAGAAAGGGAAATGCAAACGTTTGAACTGATATTAATGACCATTTCTGCTACTTGTTTAACAATAAAGGAACGTCCGTGAAACCTAACACACAAAATGTCTCATTGCTATAAATTAATTTTCTTTGTGTTCATTTTGTTCTAAGGGGGTACAAATGTTTGCACTCTACTGTGTGTAACCTCCATGCAGTAGAGACTATGAGGCTTGTCCTTTGACTCAAGGCAAATATTACTTCTTATGACGAATGCAGACAGATTTGCTTTTGCTTTCTCTTTTTGCACGACAAGATGAGGTTAAAAACAGTTTCTAATTACAGCAGAATAAATGCTATTGCATGTATGATTTATTGATATGCTAAACTAGGGCAGGATGAAGCAGCATAAAATGTAGCAAATCTGAAGGAAGTCTTCTGAAACTATACTCAAAGTATGTACTCAAAGTACTGCACATGACAAGACATCAGTGAGACTGAGGGAGAAAAAAAAAACCTGTCACCTTATTAACCGACAACAAAAATAGAAATGTATGAATATTAAATCATTTAATAAGAAGGAGCTCTGAAAAAACCAGGGCTGAGTTTTTCCCCCAAAGCAACGCAGCACAGAGATCAGCGTTAAATGGTAGAGTGAGTATCAAATTGAACACTTTCTCTACCTGTTAACATTATCTTAAATTTATTTATTTATTTTTTGTTTATACTTTAAGGAAACTGGGCTGAGACCCTCAGAGGCTAGTGGTCATACACATTCCCTTGCAGACCTCTTCAACATAAAGAATGGTAGATACAAACTTTTTCCCCATATGTGCATCATTTACTAACGTTTACGATTAATGTGCTGTGTTAGAGAGCACTGTTGTCAATCAAACCTGCTTCCTGGATGAGCTTCAGATGAGTGTGCAGGCCCAGTAAAGCAGGATAACATGTAAAACAGTGGGTTTCATGGCTGACCTGCCGACACACATCTCTCCTGCATCCTAACACACATACACACACCCGATTTCCTCGGCAAGCCGCAGTGCTCTCCATGATTTGTCATGCCATAAATGTAGAACCTCTCGTGTTTTCAATGGTCCTCCATTTTTGCCCTGAGGAGATTCATGTGTAGAATTTCTCCCAAACAATAGTTAATGTGTCACTTCAGTTTTAAAAAAGAAAAGAAGAAAAAAAAGCTATTTTTAGACTTTAGAAACTGGAACAGAAGCTGACAAGTTTCAATTTTATCACAATCTCCCAAAAGGGATTTTGCTAAAGAACCAAACGCATTGTTCGAGGAGATATCTCTCACTCGTCTTTCATCTCAACCAGCGAAAAAGTAAGAGTTGATTGTGTATATAAATGGCATGTTCTTTGTAATAAGAGCAGATAGTAGAGGTGCAGGAGTGCTAAGTCATTGTTGTGTTCATAGTCCTCGTGATTAATAATATCTCCCGCAGATCACCACTGGACAGCCCTGTCTCGCTTTGACTCCCAGTGCAGCCCAGCCACCACCTGCAGTCTCGATGTGTCCCTGCAGCACAGCAGGTGAAGCAATGCCAATCAGCCTGACTCTGTCGCAGAAGGCAGAGGCTCATATCAATATATTTATAACATTTGGTGGCCAGGAAGAGATTAAAGTCAATTAAACTCTATATTACAAATAGTCACAAGGGTACAAGCTTATTTCACAGGTCTCAAGGTGCAAAAGAAGCAGACATCTAATATGAAGCAATTAATGGTGCACAATATTATATTAATATATATATATATATATATATATATATATTATTATATTAATCCTTAGCCCAGTATTGGTCTTAGGTGGTATGGTGTTGGTGCCTCACATCACCAGGGTCTTGGTTTTAATCCTGAGCTCTGGTTACTGTCTGTTTTGCATGTTCTCCCCGTGTCTGAATGGGTTCCCTCTGGGTGCTCCGCTTTCCTCCCACCTCCCAAAAACATGCCAACAGGATTGGTTACTCTAAATTGCCCTAGGTGTGTGCAGGTGTGTGTGATGGACTGGTGTCCCATTCAGGGTGTATTTATGTCTTGTAGCCAATGTTCCAGGATGGGCTCCAGACCCACCAAGACCCTGACCAGGATGAAGCGGTTACTGAAGATGAATGAATTAATGTATATTGGTCTTTGTGGTTCTGACATTGCAGAACACTAAACAATGCAAATGAGCCCTCTGAAAGTTTTGTGTGCTGTGTTTCTGTCAGGGTTTTAATAAATCACAGTATTCACATGATCCAACAAATGGAAATAATTTTTACCAAATAATGCTTGCCAGGTTTTATCACATCAAAGATTCATCAATGTGTTTTTCAATTACTGCAACTGCAGGCATCACAGTCACAAAATGTTGAAATATAATAATGTTCATATTGTACAGAAGGACAATACAGTACACAATATGGAACTATAGAGCAGCATATGTGGCAAGTAAACACAACTACGGTACTACACATACAGAGAGCTGAGACCACATTGAAAATCTGGGATTTTTTTCATTGCCACTGTATAGCACTCAAACGCTTTGCTAAAACCGGATCAGTATCCAAAGCACGATCCGGTAGACCAAAAGTGAGCACACCATCAGAAGAGTAATACATAAAGCTTTGTTCACTGAGAGAGAGAACAACAACTTCATCACAGATCAGAATGTGCTGAATAAAGAACAAGAGACTCCAATCAGCAAAAGTACTGTCAAAAGAAGGCTAGCTAGTAGTGGTCT
>JAOUQW010000016.1:4090229-4101038 GCA_028565825.1 Olivaichthys viedmensis
GTAGAATAAGTCTGTAATGTAATGAAACGTGGAGAAGGTGAAAGGGGTGTGCAGACTTTCCGGCTTGACTGTAGATAAATGAGTAGCCTAAAACCTTCATCAGCAATGCTTTGACAAAGTGACAAATTATTTGATGGTTTGCACATTTTCTGCCTGAAAAGCAGTTTATCTAACCAGATACCAGCTTTGAGCTAAGAGTAATTAATGTTAACGTTACTGTTAATGTTAAAGTTACTGTACCTTTGCCCTCTTCGCTGCTCTTTGGCCACCCACAGGTGATAGTGCAGAGGTCCCTCTCTGCCAAAAACCTGTCACATGCCAAGGGTGGTTCGGTGCTGGGAGGCTACTTGAAGATTCTCCCCATGTTCTTCATCGTCATGCCAGGCATGATCAGCAGAGTACTCTACCCAGGTAAGTCCAATTCATTTCCACTTGCATCATTTTAATTGCCCAATCTAACCAAGATGCTAACATTGGCTTTCTGCACTTTTACATTAATGTATTCTTCTAAACACATTTGACGGTGTGTTTATATGAAACAGATGAAGTGGGATGTGTGGATCCCGATGAGTGCTTTAAGATTTGTGGAGCTACTGTGGGCTGTTCTAACATTGCCTACCCTAAACTGGTGGTGGAGCTCATGCCAGTAGGTATGGCTGCCTTTTCCCCCTTCTCTTTCTTTTAGGATGATCAGTTCATTTGAAGTGCTGAATCTTGAGCACCATTAATACTACAATAAAGCATGTACAGTAATGTGGAAATATTAGACAATAACATTTTACACAGTATTACATGTTATGACTGTTAAATTCTTGCTGTGTACTACCATAATAATAATGTGGATAAATTAGAAGTCATTTTGGAATTCCATAACTAAACAAGGTGAGCAAACTCTGCATGATATACATTGCTCATTTTCTCCTGCAGGTATGCGAGGACTGATGATTGCAGTAATGATGGCGGCTCTCATGTCGTCCCTCACCTCCATATTTAATAGCAGCAGCACCCTCTTCACCATGGACATTTGGCTGCGTGTGAGACGCCAGGCCTCTGAGAGGGAGCTCATGGTCGTGGGCAGGTAGGAACACGCACATAACTGTTGCCAACGCCTGATGGGAAATTTGCCAAATATAACCAAGGGGAAAAAGCTTCCTCAAACTCTGCTTGAAAAACTGTCTGGGATGAGGAAGTAGTGGTGTAAAAATGGTGTGTTTAATAATGGCGAGACTTTAACACCTTCAATTACTCTTTAAGAAAAAAAAAAATCATATTTTTATTCAGACTGTCATGCACAATATTGTTTTATTATTAAGTTTTAGATTTAAATCATTGTAACCTGTCATTTAGGCCAGCTAAGTACTGATAGTATGTAACTTTATTACATTATTAGTATGTATTATTTATAGACAATAAGTGCTAAAATTATTGAATTTTAGCATATTGTAAATTAAACAATGTCATAAAACATTGCAGTTGGTCATTTTTTAAAATTTATTTGTTTATATAACTTATATTACCTATGGTATTTTTCCAAGATCTGGCTCAAACATTTATCCTTATTATTTTGACAGCTTGTTCTGATTTGCATCCACAGGGTGTTCATTTTAGTCCTGGTGGTCCTGAGCATCTTATGGATTCCAATCATCCAGTCAGCCAACAGTGGGCAGCTATTTGACTACATTCAGGCCATAACCAGTTACTTGGCCCCTCCGATCACTGCCGTCTTCCTGATGGCCATCTTCTGGAGTCGAGTGAACGAACAAGTGGGAAATCCCTCAGTACTGCTTATTAAATTGATTATTGTTGTGTTTTGTCCTTATTCGGTCAATCATAATGTGAGATCATTTAATTGTGAGTTATTGTTGACATTTTTTATATTGGTGTTGTCCTACTTTTTTGTTCAAGGTACACTCTTAGAAAAATCTAAAACACTAAAGGTTTCCTCTAAAGGTTTATCCCTCTTTTGAGAACCCTCAAATGTTCTATGTAGCTGTCCTAAATTCAGTTTTCCATTTAAAACAGGGGCTCTCTCAGTACGTCCGTAAAAATACTGATTGCGGAGCGTTACATATAAGTTCAGCTCGTGAAATTACAAAATATGCTCCACTTTGAACCTATCATGTCCAATGTGCAAATTATTAGAAGATAACACTGTCCTGAGCGGAAAGGTTTTAGGTGAAAAACCTGTGTACTAAGCTACCCAACTAGCTAACTTGGCTAATGTTAGTGATCAACAAAATCTGGGATGTCATGGTATAACTTGACAGGTTTGGCTACTGTTAAATGAATCGCTGAGAATATGACAATGCAAATTGAGAATCAGATTCTGAAATTCCACTCGTGTCTACCTGTGACAAATGTGAGCTAGTTTACTAGCAGTTAACTAGCCAGCTAGCTATGTGCTAATGTTACCTACAGTACAGCACAGTACAGTTGTATGGTAGCACTGAGCAATGTCAGTAAAAGCAAGTTGATCTGATACGTCAACAATACCCCAAAGTTGAAGTCAGTCTGATGTTCACACATACAGGGTCATGTTATTATTATTTTTTATTATTTTTTGTGATAGCGTAGTACGCCATAGGTAATAGCATGGGGGTTGTGATTGTACAAGCACATGTAGGTGATACCAATTTGCATATTCATGCATATTCCATCCTCCAGGCATTATTTATAAGAGTAAAGGTGAAGAGATGTTCCTAGGCCATTCTTCGTAGTTTCTTGGCATTAAAAAAAACACATATTTAACCATTTACTATGCAAAATAAATGGTTGTTAATGGTTTAAAGTTACACGTCCAGGTTTGCTCATTTGCTAATTATATTTGTCTCTGTAACTGTGCAGGGAGCGTTCTGGGGTCTGATGGTGGGTTTGGTGGTTGGCTTCATACGCATGGTAATGGAGTTTGCCTACAGCACCTCTTCCTGTGGAGAGGAGGACCTGAGGCCCGCCGTGCTGAAAGATGTGCACTACCTCTACTTTGCTCTTATACTGCTCGCACTGACAGTCTTGGTCATTACTGCAGTGAGCCTCTGCACTGCTTCCATTCCAGAGCAACATGTAAGGCACTCTCTCTATCTTACACACACTCCCACGCACGCTTGACTTACTTGTATTTTACATTTCTTCTCTTTCATGTACTCCTGGATTAGTTCCATATAATTCACAATAATGTCCATCAGTGACATTTATTTATTAACATTCACATCCATGAACCTCAATCTCTGTGCAGCTTGTCCGTCTAACCTGGTGGACAAGACACAGCAAGAAGGAGCGTGTAGATCTGCAGGATCTGTGGGCAACCTCACCCACATCAGCACACTCTCACTCTGATGCTTATGATCCGGAGCTGCAGAGGGAAAGGCCTGCGTGCTGGAGGCGGGTGGGAATGTGGCTGTGTGGACTGTCTGAAGCCCCCAAGCTGGAGCTAAGCAGAGAGGAGCAGCTGGCTCTGGAGAAAAAACTGACCAGCATTGAGGAGAAACCTATCTGGAAATATGTTTGCAATGTCAATGCCCTTATTCTACTCACCGCCAATGTGTTTCTTTGGGGCTACTTTGCTTGAGAAGATCGGGGTTCTTGAGCCATGACATTCAGTGGAAAGGGCTAAATTGAAAATCTGCTAAAAAAAAAGAAAAAAAAGACAGAGTAGCAAATAACTTGAATTTGAAATTACAGTACTGTACATACAAATAAAACGATCAAATACTTAACAAGTATTAAAAATCCATTTAACAATGAATAAATAAAATACAATGCACACAAGTAACAAAAAACAAACAATACTTCAACATTCATTTATCACATCTCCACACATAAAAGGATAATTTGTTAGAATGAAGTATTATTAATTGTCTAACTATTTATCGATAATACTTAATACATAACTAGTGTTTGACTAAAGATATTTTTGAAAGGGCCAAACTCTAAGACTAACCTCTAAGACTAATCCTGAGGAGCTGAGGAAATTAATTTTTTTCATATAAGTATAAACATGGTAATTAAACATGTACTATATGTTAATGTAGTTAACACGGCAAATAAGCTGGGATTTCACTTGTTTATTGTGCAGAAAATCACCTTTTTTTAAACAAGAATTTTACCAAAGTAGATCATGCAGTTAATAATTGTAGAAACCCTAAAGTCATTCAACTTTAGAACAGGGGTGTCAGACTCCAGTCCTGGAGGACCGCAGCACTGCAAAGCTTAGCCTCATCTCATTTAACACACCTGATTCCACTCATCAGCTAATTCCCAAGGCCTTCATGGGCTGAATTTGAAGAGGGTAAACACAAATCTCTGTACAGTTGTGGCCCTCCAATACCAGAGTTTGACACGTGCCTTAAGGAATCTAGATCAAATGTTTTCTCAAATCAAATTCTTCTCAAGTAAGTTTTTGTCAAATTCTGTAAAATGACATAAATGTTCATGTCTTTCCTAAATACATATGTTAAAATAATAATTGATAAAACCTTTATAAAAAAAATGATGACAGTAAAATAGCAATAATTGTCTGTTAGTTTAGTCACTGTTATATAGCATTTTTTGCTGGTTTTTTTTGTTGTTTTTTTTTAAAATAATAATTGATAGGATAATTAATAACTTTATTACAAATGTAAATTACAAACAAATAAATTAATCGTAATTGTTCGTTTTCCTGAAAAGTTACTTACTGTAATATATATCAATTTTCCATATGGCAAATTACTGTAATTTAATGTTTTTTCTACTGGCACCCCTCCTGCCAGTCTTTTGACCATTTTTTTACAGGATTTTTTTAACAGTGTAGTATAGAACTGTACATTCTGAGAAAGCATTTAGCCAGTAAACAGGATCGTCTCTCTTTCCCTTGGTATTGTAGGTTCTAATATGATGTGGTAGTAGTTTGGTTGTTATTTGGTTGTTATTCTAGAACAGAGAAATACAGACAGATCTGCAAACCTGTCACTTGTGTGTTCTGTGATTTTTGTGCTAAACCTTTTAAATGCTTCCACTCCACAACAAGAAATCTCACATGAAGTGGCATTCTGGTCAGTTCACACACTTTTTTAAGCTTTTGAACATTTTAATTAATACTGAAAATACTAACTGTTCTGATTATCAAATTCCAGTAATATACATATAAATGTACACTATTTCTAGCACCCTAAAGGGTTCTTTGGGTTGTCCCTTTGGGGGAACCCCTAAATACAGTATGTAGAACCCTACAGCTGAGTGTTTCCCTATCAGAGAAGGTTCTAAGTAGAGCCCTTTAGGAAGCCAAGAACCCTTAAGTATTCAAAGAACCCATGAAAAACCCCAGAAAAGTTAGTTTTCTAAGAGTATAATTCTGCACTGACATATAATTTCAGTTCTTATCTACTGTACATACAAAATATATTAGAGTCCAGCTATTATCAGGAATCTTTGGTGTGTAGAGTGTGATATACTTCAATTTTTATCTTGATGGTTATTTTTTTTGGTTTGTCATTTACAGTTGAGGTGTTTGCATCCCCCATGAAAAAAATAAATTTTACAATCTATCTACAAAATATTAGAACTGAGGGGATCTAAAAGCTGTTCAGAAGATACAAAAGGGGTTGGAGGCAGTTATAAAAGCAAAGAGTGGACATACAAGTTATTAGAAAATATTGAAGATTAATAGATATAGAGATTTAAACTTTTGAACTAAAACTTTTTTCTTTTTTTCCACTATTAATATATTAACATACACTATCTGACCATTTCTGTTATTTGTGATAATGAAAGAACATCTAATACACTAATTGTCTTGTTGGTATAAATTACATTTCTTTGTCTTCTTCTTTTTGTCCTGGGGTATACAAACATTTGCACACAACTGCATCACTCAATGCCCTCAATGTGTATTAATCTGTTTCTCGAGGCTGTAAGTGTGAGAATATTGCTTACTTACTCAATATCAATATGCTCATGGTGTCAGCATTTTGCAATTATAATGCCTCTTTAAAATAATCACATCTGTTTTAGTGGTTTGAAATACTGAAACTGTGCATGATACAGTGTGAAACTAATTTTTTCCTCTTTTTCTGTCTCTCTCTCTTTGTGTGTGTTTCTGTGTGTTGTCTGTCACCTTTTACACTGCCTTTCCTTCTCTTTTTTGCTTTTCAGACATTTATAGTGATAAACAAAGGGAAAACTATTTTCCGCTTTAGTGCCACACCTTCCTTGTACTTTATAAGTCCTTTTAATCTTGTTAGGCGAATAGCTATTAAAATTTTGATACATTCATATCCTTTTCAAGCTGCTTTTGCATTCAAGTGTTGGATGCATGTTTTTTTCTGTTGCATTCTTATTAAGCTTGAGAGTAATGACTAGGTTTATACAGTGTCTATCATGGTTAAGCATCATAATACAGGCTAATAATATCTAACTAACTCAGTTGGTCAAATTCTACAGCAATGTAATGTTTGTGCATTTGGCTGCAGTTTTAACAAGGTCACTGAAAATAAGTAAAACTGAGGGGGGGGGGGGGGATCCCTAGGGCAGCATCAGCAATGGCAGGCCAGTAACACTTTACAGAGTTTTTTTTATGGAGCACAGAAACACTTCCTGTGCATGAATATTTGAAATGTGGGGAATGGCTTGTTTACACTGCCTTAAGCGTGCTGTATTTACTTTAGCACAGAGAAGATCCAGCACATCTGTTAAACCCTGACTGTGCATTATCAGGATTCCCATGAGTGATCACTGTGCATGTAATGAGCCAATTTCTGGAAGAGATGAAGCAGATTCCAATGTTGGATTCTGTCATTAAGCTGGAGATTAAGTCATTTTCAAAACTGTGTGGTTTTAAAGTGCCTTGGTTACGTTGTCACTAAGCTGTCCTGTGGTAAATCTTCACACATTTGGCCAGTTTGTAAGTGTCAAGGTTATTAAACTTGAGTGGGCTAATTAGATAGGGCACTGTATGGGAAATCCTCCTAAAAGCCTTTGGTCATATTGTCTTATTTAATGGTTGATGTGGCAGCAGTCCAGACTGCGAAAAGCATGAAAACTGTCTATACAAATAATACTAGACTTGGATGAAATTCATTCGTATACCACTTTCATGATTGATTGCACATGTGTTAACTAATATTTTTATATTTTAGTTTGTAAATCTTTTACAAGTCAATATCTTCATTGAAATTATTGCTAAAATGTTTTGACCCATATGCAGTATGAGTGTCTTTCTCTCTCGATATGTTGCGGTTTTCCATAACTCCTTTCCACAGTATTCAGCATGATCATCATGTGTACAATTTTGACCAACTGTGTATTTATGACTTTAAGTAATCCTCCTGAGTGGTCCAAACAAGTAGAGTAAGTACACAATTCACACTGCATGCAAACCTTTATAATTTTTTGACTATGTAAAAGGCATGCTATTTTAACATACACTCAAAAATAAAGCCACATAGTGTGTGTATTTATGTGTATGACCATGTGTGCCTGAGAAATCAGAGATACATCATATGCATCAGTTTTTTAGGAGCACCTTAATGTATCTTCTAAGACATACATCTTACTAATCCCAGCTGTGCTCTAAAGCCATACAACCCCCAGATTTCAGCAATTTCTTACTCTTGCTGTTGCTCTCTCGTACATAGGTACACATTCACAGGAATTTATACTTTCGAATCAACTGTCAAAATCATCGCCCGCGGCTTCTGTATAGACAAATTCACATTTCTAAGAGATCCATGGAACTGGTTGGACTTCATGGTCATCTCAATGGCGTAAGTATCCCCCCAGCATACACCATCAAGCTCAGCTTATGATGAAATTGTCTTATTCAAAACCCACTGCATAGCTCTTAAAGTCACCCTAAACGAAACATGTTTTTTATAATTAAATTCTCTCAGGGGAATTGATTTGAGTGCACAGATTGGTCAAAGTGTGAAAATTGTCACTGTAGCAGTGACATTGTCACGTTTTTTAAAGAAATGGGGAACTGAAAATCTCTTTGGAAAATCTGAATTTGTATTGAACAAGTGTTATTGCATCTTAAAATATAAGAGCCAATCAGGTTTCAGTATGCAGATATCTTCTGTTATTACACCAGTTTAACAGAGCTGGTGTTGTCAGCAACCGTTGTTACCTGCTACTCACTGGAGCCTCCTTTTTTTTTTAGAAGCTTGACCTACATAGCAACAGTAGCCAAGTGTGGGTGGGGCTTGGGATTAGTCAATTAGCATATTCATAGACTGGATTTCTTGATGAAGGTAAAAATATAGGTGCTTCTGTGCCTTTTTCTTGCTGTATAATGACTTTTGTTATGTCAAGGCATTTAGTGCTAAATCTAGAAAGTTTTATGGTCTTTCAGACAAGTTATGGGTGACTTTAAACGCTAGTAGTTTATGAACATATGAAAGAAATATGTCTGTCCTCTTTTTCTCTGTATTTTTTCTCTGAGCTCCTCTCTCCTTTTTCAGTCTCTATGCTTTTTCTTTCTCTTCAATGAGCGAGGCGTGCATGTTGTGTGAGCTTACACACTTTTCTTCTGCCCCTCTAAAAATATTCGCCTTTAAAGTGTTCCATCAAGACCGGGTTTTGTTCCATTCACTGACCGCTCCTCGAAAACCACGTAGTCAACACACTCAGTTGCTTTGACACACTCTCTCTTAATAATTATTTTCAGTAACTTTCACACAGATCAGAATGTTTTTGTTTAGGGGTTAAATTGGGATTTATTTGGTGGGGGAGCTCCACTTCTTTAATGGATGTCAGCATTGTAGGAACAGCACTGTTCAGTTTATATGTTATTATAATAACACTCTTAACACTGATATCATGGAAATGTGATTATGAAAAGTTTTCAGTAGATATGTTTTTGTCCTAAGGGCTTCATTTTAACTAGCTACAATTGGGTGATCAGAACGTAAGTTTTCAGCATTCCTTGTTTGTCAGTTTTGGCATCAGAATTCTGATTCAAAACTCAGATACGTGATACATTAAACTAGCAAAATGATCACATTTTGCTTTAATGATTAAATGTATATAGACAGCAGCAAGGGAAACATTTTACAATTTTGAAATCAAAAGCATTTCTTTATAAATCAGTGTAAAACTGTATTATATCATTAGTATTATCACTATTATGCTGTGCCATGATTTAAATTTCCAACAAATTACAAGTACCAGAGCTCCGCTTGTTGTTCACATAAAGCAAAGGTGGGAGAGCTCCGCCCCAATTTAACCCCTGTCTTTGTCGCTTCTTCATTTATTGTATTGTAAACTTTTATTTTCTGGCTTATACAGAAGCCCAAAGAGTTACCAGCACTTACTTTAATGTATGCCTATGGAACTCAACCGTTGTGCCCATGTCTCTGTGTAACTTTGATTTGATTATTGCAGGTATATAACAGAATTTGTAAACCTAGGCAATGTCTCAGCTCTGCGCACGTTCAGAGTTCTGAGGGCATTGAAAACTATTTCTGTAATCCCAGGTAAGAGCGTGTGTGGGCGGGAGGGGCGGGGTCGGTGTTAGGTGTGTGTGTGTGTATGTGCGTGTTGTTTCTTTTCCTTTCTTCCCCCTCTGCGTGGACAGGCTCTGTGAGTGGCGTAGCTCCTGGTCCGGTGGCGTGCTGGTGTTCTTGCCGTGTTTGTGGTGGTCATTGGTGTCTGTGTGTGATCCTCCCTTATTTCAGATATGTAACAGAGTTTGTGGACCTGGGGAATGTATCTGCGCTGAGAACGTTCAGAGTTCTCCGAGCATTGAAAACTATCTCTGTCATTCCAGGTGAGGCCCAATTTAAACACTGAGGCTGAGTTTTGCGTTTTTGTTTTCCTTTAAGTTTGATTTCACTGTTATGATTTTAGCAGAGATTACTTTAGAAGTGACTATTTGGTTTGCTTTCTTTCTTTTTTCTGCCTCCAAAATGATCAAAAATGGTACTTACACATTTTTGATAGGCTTTGCAGTCTACTATTGCACTATGGTCAGAGTCCCATAGCTTTTGCTTTCTCATCTGCCCTGAAGGAGACACACAGAGAGGCTCTTAGAGTGGCAGCAGAAATCCAACACCTCTGTACCATTATTGTCCTTATTTTACCCACACTCTAAATGGAGGTGAACAGGGCTATTATAGATATTACCAAATCTTAGTCAAGTCCAGATAGATTTTATTGTAATCCCATCCAAATACCTTTATACAGTGGGACATGCCTCTAGAACCACAATACAACATACCAGAATTACGGGCACCCTTCAAAATAATGGGCAAAAACTGAACAATTAAAAAAAAAACACTTACCTTTCCTCTGACACAAACTCATAAGAACGTCTCTTTTAAGTTATAATATTTTCTATAGGTAAAAGATATGTGGCAAAATTATTGACATACCTTAAAGAATATTTAAAATAAATGCAAAGAAATTGTCCTCCTTAAGGCTGCACCTTGAGGATTAAGATCCTTGTTCAAGGGTCCAACAGTGGCTCTCTGACGCATGTGGGATATGAATTCACAGCCGTCTGGCTCCTGGCACAAAACCTTAACTGCTGAGCTTCAAATGCAGCACAATACACTAAATACACAGGACAGTATGAATAACAAACACTCTAGCTACACAGAACTACAGAACTAGAGGAACAGTATCGGGATGAAAAATCCAAGTCAAATAAGATTTGATTTGATTGGCTTGTGAAAAGTGAATGGGTATCGCTGCGACCACGAGTTAAATCAGGGGGGAGGTGAAACATGACATAAAATGATTGGTTATTATATTTTTTGTCCTGCTTGCAATTCTACCGTGACATAATCAAAAAATGAGAGGCCTCTTAGAGGCAAGGAAAAGTCGCTGTACTTT
>JAOUQW010000016.1:4117300-4132876 GCA_028565825.1 Olivaichthys viedmensis
TCTGTACAATTGTGGTGAGCAGAAAAGCATCTCAGAATGCACAATGCGTCGAACCTTGAGGCGAATGGGCTACAAAGGGAGGCCCTACCCAGTATTAGTATAGTATTCCTAATAAAGTGCTCTGTGAGTGTATTTCTTGAAGCAGGACTCTGCTGCTGTTTATACTTTTGTCTATTAAGGAATAATCTTTCCAAATCCAATTTGCAACGCTTTTTATTTGTTATTGTATTTGTTTTACTGGTTTATTTCCTTCATGTATTTATAATATATGAGTACAGGCCTACTAAGCATGTCATTTTTGGGTGGCGTATGGAATGTTATGTTTTTAAAACTCTGTAAAACTGCGTTGTCCCTATATCAAACCAGTTTGATTGGGTCTAAATACCTAAGTGCTATTATGTAGTAACAGAAAGAAAGATAAGTAAATGACTACAATATCTATACATTTATATTAGTCAGTGTCTTTGTTTATCAAGTAAAATGCCATTTTGTTTCAACTGAACCAAAAATAAGAGTTAAAAATGAATAAATGACTTGATAAGGAGACAGCAGCGCAGAGAGGTGAGAAATTAGAAATTAAAAAATATTTTATATATCAGTATTCTTTAAGGAAATTTGGAATTTGGAAAATTTGATGTATGCAATGGTTAATCTGAGGGCTAGCTCAGTCACTTTAAAAATGAATCATAGATCATAAATATCCATCTACTCCGAAAGGAACTATATTAAGTTTTCTGATTACAAACATGCTAATCTCTCTGTGCTGGTGCCTCTCCTGATTCATTTATTTATTAATTTGAACAGTTCTTGAGTTTGCACAATGATGCCATGTAACACGCATGTTTTGTTCAATTGCCAATGCACATTATGCACTTTTGAAAGCCATTTTCCCTCACTTTTATTTCTGTGTTGAATCTCATGAAAATTGCAATGTCTATGTGACATTTAAATGTGTTAAATTTAAAAGCCAACATTGATTCTCCTGACAAATACTTTTTAAAAACGGGTTTCACTTTGATCCCATATTTTAAATTATTTTTCTTTCAGTATTTGTGTATCATCGTATGATGTATAACGTATGTATGGTACTGTATAAGGGCTGAAGGACTCAAATTGATTTGGTCAAGGGAAGATAAATTTTCCTAATTTCAGTCCTTCCTAATATATTTGAAAGGATTTCAAACTTGTAACAAGTGGAGTGACTGTGACCCATATTTGCTAGGAGAATCCTACCATTCCACAGTATTATATTAGTGTGTAAGGAGGGAATATGGCTCCACTGTGGAATCCATGAAAAACATGCATGCTCAGCTGCCTGCCCCAGAGCTGTGGCTTGGCCAGCCTAACACAGCGTGCGAGCGTCTATGGAGCGCTCCACTCCTTGCTAATCACTGGTGGATGGAATCCTGAACAGGGCTGAGGGTGGAAGGGGGTTGGGGAATACACAGGGGAAGTGGGGGTTTGATATGTTCAGTGTAGTCCTGTTCTTGCTTGCTTGTGTGATACTGCGGGAAGGAGTAGTGGTGGACTGGGTTATGTTATAGGTTTGTTGGGTTTGTGTTAAATCTGCGCTACCTATCTGTATGGCAGGTATTTATGATTCTGATAGCTCTCTAATCATAATTCTGAGGTCATGATTAAAACTGCGCCACAGTTCTGTTTTCCCAAACACAATATTTATGGAAACTCAGATACATTAAAAAAAAATCTTAGACCTCCTGGTTTAAAGGCCCCACACTACCACAGTGTTTATACTGTGATAGCTCAGAGCAGAATTAAAATGACTGTCGTGAGCCATACAAATATGATGCTGCATTGTATGTGTGTTTGTACATAGCTGGTAGTAATTGTGAGTGTGTATATGTGTGTATCAGCACGTTTGCTGGTTCCTCACACAGTGCTGCATTGTGTTTTCCACTCTTGCTGTAGGTTGTAGTCAACGCCTTGGTGGGTGCCATCCCTTCCATTATGAATGTGTTGCTGGTTTGCCTCATCTTTTGGCTGATTTTCAGTATCATGGGGGTCAACCTGTTTGCGGGCAAGTATTACTACTGCTACAACGCAACTGAAGAGAAATACTTTGATGCAGAGAAAGTCAACAACAAGACGCAGTGCTGGGACCTCATCTATCAGAACTACACTGAAGTCCGCTGGAAGAATGTCAAGATCAATTTTGACAACGTGGGTGCTGGATATCTGGCGCTGCTTCAAGTGGTGAGCCTCTTCTTTTATGACATTCATGCTAGCATTCCTCAATCAGTATATACATTTTTATGGATTTGTTTTTTGTGGTTAAGTGACAGGGCTCAGAAGGGTAGAATCGTGAAAATATGTCTCTTCATTCATGCATAATTCAGCTTTTGTATTGTTCAGTGTGCTATTTGGACTTTCAAATGGTTGCATTCCAAAAACTGTCAAATTGCAAGTTCATGAAAGCTTCAGATTAGTTTACTTATAAACATTTTACATATTTAATGCATTTGTATTTTTTTTTCCATAGGCTACTTTCAAAGGTTGGATGGACATTATGTATGCAGCTGTTGATTCACGAAGGGTATGAATTGGAGGACTGCAAAATATATATTAAATCTACAGTATCTGACCCTTGTAGCATTCAGAAACTCTTTCATTTGTTGTATGATCTCCTCAGGTGGAGGACCAACCAAAATATGAGGACAACATCTACATGTACATTTACTTTGTCATCTTTATTATTTTTGGCTCTTTTTTTACTCTCAACCTGTTTATTGGTGTCATCATAGACAATTTCAACCAGCAAAAGAAAAAGATAAGGCTCCTCTCTTTTCTCCATTTTGGAATGACCTTATTTGCCATTTGATAGCATACATATTCTCTTAAACGCTGAATTGATTGTAACCAAACATTGTTTGTGCCTGTACTTTGGAGGTCAGGATATCTTCATGACAGAAGAACAGAAGAAATACTACAATGCAATGAAGAAGCTGGGTTCGAAGAAACCACAAAAACCTATACCTAGACCCCAGGTAGTATATACCCATACACAGCTGCACACATGTACCAGTAAAGGTAAGACTTGGAACTCATCTTGAATCTCTTTTAAACATGTGCTCTTCAGAACAAGATCCAGGGAATGGTGTTTGACTTTGTGACGCAGCAGGTCTTTGACATATCCATCATGATCCTCATCTGTCTGAACATGGTTACCATGATGGTGGAAACAGATGATCAGTCAGATGAGACAGAAAACATCCTGTACTGGGTCAACTTCATTTTCATTGTGGTCTTCACCACTGAGTTTGTCCTCAAGCTCTTCGCCCTGCGCCATTACTACTTCACCAATGGCTGGAACATCTTTGACTGTGTTGTGGTCATTCTGTCTATAGTCGGTAAGTCCCTCTCCGTTTTGTAAGGTGATTTCACAAGGCAGTTGTATATAGGACTGTATAATTCTGTTTTCCGCTGACTGTTTTGTTTTTCTCATTTGTGTCTTATTTGCCACACAATAGGTATGTTCCTGGCAGACTTGATTGAGAAGTACTTTGTGTCACCAACATTGTTCAGGGTTATCCGTTTGGCTCGAATCGGTCGTATCCTGCGTCTCATCAAAGGAGCCAAAGGCATCCGGACTTTACTGTTTGCCTTGATGATGTCACTGCCAGCTTTGTTTAACATTGGCCTGCTGCTCTTCCTGGTCATGTTCATTTTCTCCATCTTCGGCATGTCTAACTTCGCCTATGTCAAACGGGAGGCCGGAATTGATGACATGTACAATTTTGAGACGTTTGGGAACAGCATGATCATCCTGTTTATGATCACAACCTCAGCAGGGTGGGACGGCCTCTTGGCTCCCATCCTCAACTACGATCCAGACTGTGATCCTACTAAGGAGAACCCGGGGACCTCGGTAAAGGGCAACTGTGGCAATCCTTCTGTGGGCATCTTCTTCTTTGTCATGTACATCATTGTCTCTTTTCTGATTGTGGTAAACATGTACATTGCCATTATCCTGGAAAACTTTAGTGTGGCAACAGAAGAGAGTGCTGATCCGCTGTGTGAAGACGACTTTGAGTCCTTCTATGAGATCTGGGAGAAGTTTGATCCTACGGCTTCGCAATTTATCACATTTGCAAAGCTAGGTGACTTTGCTGACACTCTCGAGCACCCTCTGCGGGTTCCTAAGCCCAACACAATAGAACTCATTGCCATGGACCTGCCCATGGTGAGTGGAGACCGAATTCACTGCCTGGACATCCTGTTTGCCTTTACCAAGCGTGTTCTGGGTGACAGTGGTGACCTAGACATGATGCGCCAGCAAATGGAGGAGCGCTTCATTGCCGCCAATCCCTCCAAGATATCTTTCGAGCCCATCACCACCACGTTGCGGCGCAAGCAGGAGCACATGTCCGCCTCGGTCATCCAGCGTTCTTACCGTGCCCACCTTGTGCGCCGAGGCTTCATCTGCAAAAGGCTTCTGAGCAGCAGCAAGCTGGAGAATGGAGGGACAAACCAGGAGAAGAAGGAGGACACACCCTCCACTGCTTCTCTGCCCTCCTATGACAGCGTGACCAAACCCGAGAAAGAAAAGCTGGATGAGAGCGAAAGCAAAGGCAAGAATGGCAAAAACCAAAAAGACATCAAGGAATCAAAGTGTTAGAAGCATGGCAGTGGTTATAGCCTAAACAAGACACAATTAAGATGAGACTCTGTATCCATTCTAACAAATGTAAAGAAAAAATCATTTTCAATGAAACTCAGAAAAGCAGAAAAAAAGTTGTTTACAGAAATTACAGATGCTCCAGTGCATAGAAAGCAGCTTGGTTTCTTACCACTTCGATTACGACCAAACCAAAACCTAATGAGCTTACTGTGTGGCATCTGTACTTAGTGACCAATATTTTACAGCTCAACAAAGCAACTAAAAACATAATGAAAGGCCCATGGCAGATATCTATGATAAGGACCACCTCCCATATGATATATACCACCACGTGTGGTGTTCCTCTGCTACAGATTTACCCCTTATAAACACTGCCGAAATACAGAGAGAGAAATCCCACTCGGTACAGGAAAGTTTCTGGAACATTTTCTTTTGACCAGAAGGGAACAGTTCTCAGTAGAGTGGACTAAAATGAGAGGAGAAACTGAGAAAATGACAAAAAACAGAAAATTATGCAAGGGTTGTGTGAGATGAATATACTTGCATCTTTACATTATTTGAGCAGCAAAAATGAAGGTAAAAGGAAACATTCAGCCCATGTCACTAGTCTTTCCATCATCTCTTTGTTATACTTGCATAAAAAAGACATTTTATACATGAACTTTCACACTGCAATTGGGTTGGGCTCATTTATCAGGGTTTTGACTTGGGCTGAAAGGGACTTGCTCAGACTGAGTTCCAAATAAATAAGTAATTAATTGTGCTCGTTCAGTGCATAGAAATGACTTGCATGGTGGCATGTTTTGATCAGAAATCATGCATGTATAATCATAGTCCACTTGACACTTCTACTCAGACCACAAATGTGGCTTGACCATAAGTTTGAGGCTGTCCACAGGTAAAACATTTTAGTAGAAATGACTGGGAAGGGAAAATTGGTAATACTCAAAAATTGTTTGTACTTACCCCACCATAAACATTGCTTTGCAACTAACCAACTCTCAGATCATGCAAAATCCAGATAACTGAAGTCAGTGGATTATCAAAAGCTGTTCTTTTTATATATACATTGTGGCAAACCTGAAGCATTTGTAGGTCCACTTACAGAATTTCACTGCCCCAGACTTTAGGAACTTTTTGGTTTTGGATAGGTTTAGGAAAATTCAATTCAAATCAAATCTTGGGCAAATAAACCCTGATTTGTTTTTGTTTTGCACCAGCAATATGATTTGACCCTTAATTTTTGGGCTTTTTACATGCAATCAAGGATCTATAAAGGTTGCAGCAAACCACCATGCCATTTGTAATCTCTTACAATACTTTGTCAGTTGGGACCAGGCCTCTCTTGGAGGTGACCTCTTTAACATACCTTTCTGTAGAGACTGTTGTCTCAGTACATTTGGTTTTAAAGGTAATGCATAATCATGGCGACCATATCTGGGGGTGTGTGTTTTGTTAGACATGTGTTTTGTCTTGGAGATATTAGGGAGAGCAGTAGGGTAGCTATTATGAATGCATCTACTGGTTTTTACCAGTTCCAATGTTGTGGGTGGCTTTCTGACTGTTGAAAAATAGAGTAAATATTGACAATAGTAAATGTCTGGTATAGACGCCATATGCAGAGTGGATATTATGTAATGAAGCTCTGCTCTCCTTTTATGGCATGATAAAAGGAGTACTCTGGGTTATGGTGAAGGATGCTTGTGTTGGCAGATATTATGCAAGCAAAAATCTTCCTGTGGGAATCAGACAGTTCATTTGTTCTTGAAATACCATTTGTTTTGATAAAATGGTCTACATGGCAATGTGAAAACACTACATTTGCCACCTCTTGAGCAAACTGCCATCTACTTTTGCTCTGAATGTGAAACATATTTTTAAGGCTTGGAAGAAAACTAAATGTTATTCCTCTCTTTTTTTCTTCTCATTCTTTGTATTTGTAAAGGAATCATACTCATTATGGCATGGGCTAGTTGAGTGTCTTACTGTAAGAAGTTACAGGGAACCAGAGAACACGTTTTACAAATAGTAACAAACCAGATCAGTCGTCAATCCTTTCTTACAAAAGAAAAGGTGTAGTGACAATTTTTTATAGCTCTAACTTGCTCTTACCTGCCAAGCTCTTCTCTGCCCTCATTAGCCCTTACACACAGAACGTGATGATGACCCCAGTAATAAACTGGGCACTCTGAGTCACTGGAGGCACTTGAATCCACACCATGATAGCCTGAGTGTGTGTATATAGTGTTTACAGCCCCACTTTCCCTCCACTTCAGACCTGTCCGTGGGTCTGCCTACTGTCTGAGATTTCCAAATCAGAGTGGGAACTGTGGACGCCACCCAAATAGGTGCCCAGTAAAAAGCATAGACGACCATGCAGTTTCTCCTGACACACCCCTCTCCCTCGATCATGGTTCTACTGTGTTGTAAAATCACATTTACACACTGTATGACGAGTTAATGTATTTTTCAGTGGGGGCTATGATGTCCATGCCACAATTGCTGAAAAGTAAAGACTACACGTGAGAGAAACGACAAGTATTGTAATATATGCTTTTCTTTTAAACAGCATGCTTTGTTGTGGTTTTTGTAAATACAGAATTTTACAGATTAAACGACTACTATTAATCGGTTAATGAATTATAACAATAATACATGAATGGCTTCCAGCTGATGCCCTTGTCAAATTTGGTATCTTTCTTTCTTTCTTTCTTTTTTTTAACACTTCAAATTGTTGGGGGACAACTGAATGATCTATTGTACCAAGGATACTATATTAGACAAACTATATAAATATATATATGAATATACGTAATATATGTATATGTATGAGAGCATATATAAAAGAGCACTGTCAGATTTTTGTTTATATATGCAACATGTCCAGTGGATGTCAAATTTTTTGTGTTTGGGGTGCAAATTCACACACAATTTTTATTGGAGCTGCTAGGAACTTGATACTGAATGATGATTACGATTACACTACCAGCACACCTTCGTGAATCCCAAGTCCTGTCTAATGGCCACACACTTTCACATATGCTCCGTCCTACCTTTGGCCAATGTTCACCCACTGAGTCGAAAAAACTCAACAGTCACTGAGATGCTGATGTCCCCTGTTTCTCGAAGGACTCCCCAAACACTTCAGTGCCGTAACTCTGGAACCAGAACACTGGCTTTAATATCCCTCAAAACATCCATTTGTTCTTCAGTTTGTGTGTTCAATGGTTTGTTTCTCGTGCTATTTCACAAATTATGTGTGCCTTTTTCCATGTTCTTACCATGTTCCTGCAATTTCTGAAATGCATTTTTCTGCAATCTTGGAGGTTGGTGCCATACCGAACGACCTGTGGAGGGCAAGAGAGGGGAAATGAAAATGGAGCACGATGCAAATAAGGGACTTTAGTGTGTACAAGGTGTCTGACATACTGCCAGAGGAATACCAACACAAAACAAGGGGAAAACAGCCCACTTCTCTTAGATTTGATGTTACAATCATGTTCTGTTTTTTTGTGCTTTGTGTATCATCCACTTGGCTTGTGAAAAAAAATAGCTTGCCTTCTGAGTTTGTATTTTTTGTTTTCCATCTGAACTCACTTTTGTATCAGTATTCAGTTACTGGGCGGTTCCATTTTGAGCATGATAAAAAAAAATGCTTTTCCATTTTGCTGAAAAAGAAGTGCTTTTCAAACTGTTGTTATTGTTTGACACAGTGTTGTAGGAGGACATATTATGGTGTGTGTGGCACAACCACTTGGACTCTTAGTACGAACATATAAAATTGTCTTCATTTGAGCACGAACCTTTTTATTAACAATAAAGCAGCCTTCCAGTTATAAAGTGTCAACTGCTTTTATTGAGGAAACGCACGAGGAAAAAACAACCTACAACAGGCTGCTGACCTGTCATCTCTCAGCCCCTATTTAACTGCATATTATAGTTCCACTTTTCTATAGATTACAGTCTTCCAATGTCCACAGTGCATCACATCTTTAGAGGCACTGCTATTGAGTGAAAACTTAAGTATGCCATTCAAATCCATGGGCAGCACCTTGGCTTCATTTTGGGGAGTGTGTTCTTCTGCACTAGCGTGTGTGACTGTAAAATAAGCCAGGCTCCCATGAGCCCAAGAGCGAGATGGGATTTTGACATTATCATGCAAATTTGCTGGACCCTTTAAGCAACCTCCTCGCTACATCCTACTGTGGATCGCTCCACTAAGTCATGTTTTTGCAGGTAGATCAATACAAAGCCATTAGCTGTGTGGTGAGGTATCAGCGTCCCCACCGTAACTGCCTCACCTCAGAACCCCCCTGGGGATTCGATCTGAGCTCCTGGCTCTTAGAGCGATTGATCCGCACTTCTCCAGCATAGTGTTGGGGAAATGGATCACAGGCAGCTGGGCTTGGGAAAGATCTGTAAGGAAAATCGGAAAAAATCGGAGTACCCAGTACAGTATTCAAGCTTTTATCTGCTACCCTTCTCCTTTTTCAATCTTCGTCTCGCCCTCACCATTTCACCGAATTCTTTCTTCACTTCCTTGACTGCAAGTCACATGGTTTCCTCTCTCAGGATTCATCTCCTGCTCTCTCCTTCCTTCTCGAAAAATCTCGGACCTTATGGCGCAATTTTTTCCCCCTGTGTTTTTTTTTAATCCACTCATGCAAACAATTATGTTCTGGTGTGTATCTCCAAACGTCTGTGTCCAGCCCCCTCTCCTTAGTGTGTTTGGTGTGTGCATGTGAGGTGAAAGCAAGAGAGCGAGGGAAGGAGTGGGAGGGAGGTAGGGTGCGGCGGAGCACTGCAGTGCAGATAAACGAATGCGCCATTAGTGGCTGAGTCAGCAGCCCACTCCCAGCTCGGCCCCCCGCCTGCACCAACCTGCGCCTCAACGCACTTTACACGCATGCACCACACACACACACGCAAGCAATATGGTTCCGGCACTGAAAAGGGAGGATGGCTGTCGGTGATAACACAGACTGCTGTGAATAACGATTTGTGCCAACATGAAGGCTTAACCAACCTAATTTGAGAACACATTTGCACACACTTTCATGCACACTTTCAGTTGACTTGACAGACACAGTGGAAATTATGCTTTATATACCCTCAACTACTAAGAAGTAATAGACCTTTTAGAACAGTGTATTTCTTGAGGCTTACTCAGATTCAAACCATTTCTTATGGATCTCAGTCACAGCGAGCATGTTTAGAAGACATGGCCAGCTTGGTAAATTATTAAGGCCAGTTGCATTGCTAAATGGAGTGGTGCTTTGAGGCTCCACCTCTGAGAAGATGGAAATGAATCAATGGACAATGTGTCCCTGCCAAAATACCCCTTTTACTCCACCCACCCTGCTTTTGTAAGACTGGTCTGAGTAATAGGCTGCACCTAGTATCTGTACTGGCAGTGTATGCTGAGGATTATGGGTAATGGATAAGCTACTGATCTAACTATTTACATGTATATTTAAGTATTGATTTAATCTGATAGTTACTGTGTCTATGTTGAAATAGACCATTTTTTGGTTGTCAAATTACATTAGTGACACAGGTACAGGTTTTCCTCTGTAAAAATGTATATGTCTGACAAATGGGATAGAGCATAGATGACTTACTGTACTTGCTCAACAAATAGATTAATTTGGATTGACCTTGTGTCTTTTCACAAAAAATAAAAACACAGATGACTAACTATAAAAGTATACGGTCCCTTCCTTCACTTTTGTGTTTACAGTATGTAGGGGCAAAACATGCAAGTTAGCATAAAGAAGATAGGTAATTCACCACTGTCCACATGGTACTTGCCATGAAGCTTTTTACACCTACAATTATAATGAATCATCAGAACCACTGACATCGTTACAATAATTTCAGTTTGCCATGTACAGATATTTGTATTGTGTCTTCAATATTTCCCTAAAAATGTCCCAGAATGCACAGATATTCACATTATATGGGTAATTTTAGAGCATGTAACTTTAGTTTGGCAGATAAACATATTGATACAGTATGTCTGTATCTTTGGGTGATATAAGTAGGCGACCTGTGTACATGCAAACCATTAAGACTTGTAGCCTTCTTACTGGTTGTACAAGGACTCCATCTGGTGGTGGGATTACTTCATAGGCTGCTTCACAACAGTGCACGTCACAAAATGCATAATGGCTTGAACTTTCATTACCTAAAGTATTTAACATATATCTGCATACTTACATACTTAGAAATTAAATATGCACGTATCCTTGCTTTTAGCATTAAACAGCTTATAGTATGTTGGAGCTTGAGCATCTTCTGTCACTGTCGCGCTTCAGCAGATCAGGATGAGAAAGATAGCCATCTAGAGAGGCTATAGCCTATTGATTGATTTCGTTGTAGTATCTGAACCAGTCAGCTGAACATAATCCAGTGACAGACCAAGGATGCAAGAAAATGTATAACTAAATGAATGACCTCAGAGTTTTGACAGAACTCCAAGCAGTGCAATCAACCAAAGCATTGTTGGAATCAGCCACTTGGGTTACAAATACAGCATCTGCAGAAAGAAGTCACGTTAGGACAGTCAACACCTACATAGGATGTGTCTTTTGTTCATAGTAAAACAGTTAATAGGAAAGCCAAGACTGCAAGGACTGTATAGAAAATGACTTGCTTGCGAAGTGAAAGATCACTCAAAAGTAGTCGTTGGTTTGCTTGTGAAGTGTTTCCTCAGGTGGACAAGATTAGATGGGGAAAAAATAAATAAAAAATAGTCTGGATGTTGTCTAAGAATAGTGGACCATCCTCACATGAATATGGTTGATGGACTGGAAATCGTGCAAAGCATTAAACACAATGTTTCTGGAAACAAAATGAGCCTGCTATGTTAAATGTGGACGAGGGAAAGGACCCGGAAACCCACGAGCGCGTGAATATCATTATTATTTAAGATACCCGACTTGAGCGCAACTTAAAAACGGACTAGAAAGGAAACAAGGACACCGTGTTTAAACCTGAAGAGACGTGAAGCGGTTACTTATGCATAGCAGCCATGCTTTCACGCCAGTGTTCATGTCCACAAGCAGCGCGAGAACATGTGAGCGATGTCCTGCTGTGTAAAGCGGTTCGAGTTGGTTGCTCGCTATTTTACACATGTAATTAGACTATAATTTAAATTAACTTCCCGCCAGGAAGTTGTACTCGAACAGCCGACAGAGTGATCAATACCGGGCTACTTCCGTGATGCCCGAGTTCACGAGTTGTGACGTATCGCAGCGCGTCACCTTGCTTCACGCACGTGCGTGACGACCAGCAAACACGCAAATGTTCCAGGTCAACGGTAAATATACGCGTATAGCTTGAATCATTTAATAACTATTGAATAGAAACATGCAGCAGAGTCTCTCTGTGGCTTCCATTGATTACGTATCGCAGTGGTCGATCTGATTGGTCCAGCTTCTTGCCAGCCCAGTGGACGCACGTGTTGTTCACGTGATAACACTCACCGATGAGCATCCGAACGCAAGCACGTGGTTCACGTCATTATTTAAAAACCCAAAGACGAGTTTAGGAGTTGACGAGGACCGCCGGATGCACCATAAGGTCAACTACGAACTTGAAAAAGAGGGAGAATCTAAGATAGAATAGTGGTGGGGTGCATGCAGAAAAATGTTTAGCAAATACCCTATCCAAAAAGGACTGTAATGTTAATTTAGACACGACTGTTCATATACGTTCAACTAAATGCTTGTGGGACTGGGGTGTGTTAGCCAGTTCTAACCTCCCGTGGTTCTGGAGCAGCAGAACCTAGAATGAACCCCGGCTGCTGCGCACGCGACACTGCGCTCAAGTCTGCTTTCCGCTTTCCGCAGTGTGGCGCGCGCGGTCCCGCCATCGGAAAGCATTTTATACTCAAGTGCCACTGTGTGCGAGGGAAGGAGGAGGAGATGGTCTGTGCGACCAATTAACAGAGAGACACTAGAGAAGGGAGAGCATAATCTAATCTTTCCACCATTTCCGGATTTCCGGCCACCCAAACTCGTTCCCGTTGCTGTCTCGTCTCGTGCACACCCGCCGCGTGGTTAGAAAAACGTTTCATGTGCATGACGCGGCGATCCGCTCGCGCGGGGGCGTGCCTGTCGCTATGACGTCATTTTTGGCCACGCGGACCCTCGCGGCGTGTCAAGTATAAAACAGCCTTTAAACGTCGGCTTGCGTTTTGCGCGCGTCTTACGGCGCTCTTGTGAATTGAAACGCTGGTTAAAACAGACGCACGTCTTACAGCGCTCTTGTGAATTGAAACGCTGGTTAAAACAGACGCGCGTCTTTAAAAAAACGAGTCAGAAAAAGGCGTCCCGTGTTCCAACAAATGATCCGTGTCATCGAGACGGCCTACCACGGGTGCGCATGCGCACTTCACTTTTGCGCCAAGTTTCGTGTTTTTTCTGTCGTTTTTAGTGCTGGAGGCATTTTATGATGATGATTTAGACTGTCGAAATATACTACCTATAGTTGGTCTTTGATGTAATGACTGACTCCAAAATGCCGAAATGCATCAGCCAGTGTAGTAACCTGCAGTGAAGTGGGAGACTGAGGATTTGTTCTTAGCAAAGATAAGCCCGTATGATTTCTGCTTTACTGTTATAGTAAAGAACCTGTGGTATGAATGAATAATAATGAAAAAAATGTTGTGCATAATTATGAAACAAGAATAAGTATGGTGGGCTACTCGCGACCATAATGAGATTAGAGAATAGATGCAGAAATTGAGTTTGACCCCTGAGGCCGCGTGCACAAGGACCTTTTGGTCATCCGTCAAAAAAAAACGTACTGATGTGCGTTGCTGGTTTGTCGTTGGCGTGTTTGTGGGCAGAGATGGTTTAATTTTTCGCGTGACCGGGAAACTCAACATGAATACTCGTAAGCGTACTGGGAGCTGTCCTTATATTTTAAGCGCTGAATCGTACAGCTCTGGATGCGATCTGGACAACCGGGATTAGTTTCTCATCCATCTTCATCAACACTGACGTGAATGACTGACGCCTCGCCAAGGCTGGCTCCGATTACCTATTACTCCTATTACCTATTACTCCTATTACCTATTACCTATTACTCCGATTACCTATTACTCCGATTACCTATTACTCCGATTACCTATTACTCCTATTACCTACTCCGATTACCTATTACTCCTATTACCTATTACTCCGATTACCTATTACCTATTACTCCTATTACCTATTACTCCTATTACCTACTCCTCCTATTACTTATTACTCCTATTACCTACTCCGATTACCTATTACTCCTATTACCTATTACTCCGATTACCTATTACTCCTATTACCTATTACTGCTATTACCTATTACTGCTATTACCTATTACTCCTATTACTCCTATTACCTATTACTCCTATTACTCCGATTACCTATTACTCCGATTACCTATTACTCCGATTACCTATTACCTATTACTCCGATGACCTATTACTCCTATGACCTATTACTCCGATGACCTATTACCTATTACTCCGATTACCTATTACTCCTATTACCTATTACTCCGATTACCTATTACTCCGATTACCTATTACCTATTACTCCGAATACCTATTACTCCTATTATAGAGTTATGTCAACGACGGTGCAGTCCGATGCGTCATTCTCGTTGAAATCAATGATAAGGGTGCGTTAAGGTCCTTGTGCACGCGGCCTGAGATAAGGTCTTTCCGAAAATTTCCGAAAACTACATTGCTCTTTAATTTTGTCGTGGTACCGTGTGAGGTCGCTAGTGCGCTGTTGGAGACATGGTGTCCTTCATGTGCGGGTGGAGCAGCACATGCTCGCCACACGGGGACAGACGAGGTAGTAACCGCTGCACTTGTTCCTGCACTAAATCAGATTATTAGGGTAGTCTGACACGTTAGATTTTTCTTGCTTATTTAATGCAATGTTTGCAGTCTTCATTGATGACAAAACAATTACTCTAAAACCCCAGTCCCACACATCACAAAGCACATGTACGTACAAAAATATATCAATATTTGTTAATAAAGAATGCTTGATCTGGGTTGATCTTGGTCCTCATTGTTGATCTAAAAGGACTTAGAAATTATGCTTGTAGATGCCGCGGACCCTCGTGCAAGCCCCAGATGTTGTGGCCTGAATCCCAGATGTTTTTAAAAACCTATAAACACCCCTGATTGCACGTACTCTACCTGCACTTGCAGGCTATTGCAGGTAAGATATCCCATACTATATGTACTATATGTACCATACTACATGTACCTCGTTCCTCTTCTTTAGGGAACAGTGGTTGTAGGCACAACCTTATGGTTTTCATGTCCCGGTTTGAGTTCCACTGAAGATGAGTCATACCCTCTCAGACAAAAGCAGTCCTGATTTTATCATAGTGTAGTGATGAGTCAGTCCTTTAGAAATGTTCATCCACTTTTGCATATGGCATGTATTAAACCATTAGGAAGAAATATTGCTACACAACAACGTGTGTACTGACTCTCTGGTCTTGATTACTAAAGTTTTGATTAACCTAAAATAATTAGCTTGATGTATTTTGTTGAGAAAAGAAAGAAATTGTCAGATACCAGTGCCTTCTGGGTTCCATCTTGATGATCCTGATCCTTGGGCAACCAAAGAGTCATCTAACAAACTTCACTTGTGCTGAATGTTAACTGAACAGCCCTTAATATGGTGGTATCTCTTCCCCCCCCCGGGAAATGGTGAGGGCAAGATAACAAGGTAATATATTAAAAATATCATATAATGGAACAAAGCCCAACAGTTGATGTGTTTGCAGCCATGATTGACGATTGACCACCAGGGGTCAGTATTTAGCTGAGAACAGTACAAAAAAAGGGCTGTTTTGCTTTATGAGATTATGGTAAATATTTCTTCAGTTTTTGCCCATTTTTACATTTACCATAATCTCATAAAGC
>JAOUQW010000016.1:4143535-4154814 GCA_028565825.1 Olivaichthys viedmensis
TACTGTAGAATAAGTCTGTAATGTAATGAAACGTGGAGAAGCTGAAAGGGGTGTGCAGACTTTCCGGCTTGACTGTAAGTATTCTCTAACAACTTGTATACCTTTATAAGTACCACCTGCCTCTTTCGTATCCTCTGTACAGCTTTTGGATTCTCTCAGTTGTAATATTCAGTCTCCACAGCTCACCACCCTTCATATTCTGACATTTCTTAGCCAATTTATGCCCATCTTCCTGAGTTAACTGTTATAACTCAGTCAGATGTCATCGACTGTCTTTGCCTTTTTTTACTTCCTATTTTGCTGTTGAATTTGCTTTTGGATTGTTGTATTTATTACGGCAGGATACACCCACTTTTCATTTTTAACCTTTTGGAATTCTTTTTTTTAGTGGATAAATTGTAAAATAGAGATACAGTTTCCTTTTTTCCACATTCAAAAACAATGGGGGATGCACACTTTTGCACTCACTGCCCTCTAAAAAGCTTCTCAATAGAATCATGAACCGAGTTCAAAAGAAAATGGAAACAAATCTTGCATTAGGAATAGGCTAGGAAAATGGAGGGAAAGCAATGGCAACAGTGTAGACTTTCGGATGAATGACGGGCCGGAGGCTCTCTCTCGCGCGCACGCACACACACACACACACACACACACACACAGACACACACTCATTAACTCAGCACAGCTATTGTCCGCAGCACGTCCCCAGTGGCTCAGCGGCTCTTTGACTGACAGCTCGACAGTCTGCTTTTGGAATGCTACCACATGGTGAGTCTGTGAGGAAGGAGTGTAGCACATGGCTGGTTCTGATCCAGCATTTTACTCCAGTGATATTGATATTGTTTGACTATGAATAAGGAACTGCACCAGGTAATGGAGTGAGAATTATTTGAACCATGCGGTGCTCATGGTTTGCAGGTTGATGTCTTTATTCGGGAGCGCTCAGATGAAGCGTGTGTATGTGTAAGAGTGTGAAAGTGCGCTCATTCACGCTCCCTGTGTGCGCTTGTGTGTTTGAGTGACAGGACCGTGGGAGACGTATTGAGTAGTTTGGCTAACTTTTGGCACCCTGCAATCCTCCCATTTGAGAAGGAGCCCCTATTCACACACTCCCTCCCTTCTACCACACGCACACACACGCATGCACACTCACTTATGGCACTACACGGACTCTGGGAGCGTGGCGGCGGCGTGCAGCGTCTCACACACATGCGGGGTGTGTCCCTTGGAATGCCGGCAGAGCCGGGAGGCAGAGAGAAGGCTGCTGGGAAACAATGGGCAGGACATCTGTCATGCGTGGCTGCACACCCCTCCACTCACAATGGAGCGAGGCGAGCGGCTAGTGGTGCCTTTCTTTTTCGGGCTCTCCTTTCCGGGGAGAGCTCTGCACTGCACAATGACCCTTTTGTCCCTTCCCCGCTTTTGCCAACGTTTAACCCTTCAAACCTGCTCCTTTTTCTGCCTGTCTTTCTTTTCTGCGCAGGAAAACAAAACAAAACCCAAGAAACTCTCCTTCCAGCACTGCTTCTCATTAACACATTTGGCATGCACACGAGTGCGTGAGTATCACAAGGAAGCCATGCACTATATTATATGATTACTCTGCATTTTTTTGCAGCTAAGATTTAATTTGCCACATTCTCGGATCTAGCTCTTGTTTTCACTCTTAAGGAATCTGGTCCCTGAGATGCTGTCACACCCTCTGCCCGTCAGCGAGGCACTAATCATTTCCTCCTGGTTGATACCTGTCAGCGTATTGACCACTGCATGCATGCATATGAATAGCACACGAGCCGCTACCGCGCACTGTCCTGACCAAGCGTAATCGATTCCTCTGTCCAGCGGCGCTTGTAGGGGGATGCCTGAAATGACGGTGCCATAGTTCCTGCCCTGTTCTCGGCATGCTGCTGCCGCTCATGTAAATTGTAAATTGATTTCGCAGCCTGCCTCCCTTTCTTAAGGAATTAAGGGGTTCAAGCCGGCCCATCATTGATTGGAGTCAGATTGCAATTTGTTATTGCTGTCAGCAACAAGATTTCTCAAGAAAACTTCAGGAGCAGGAATTTAAGGACATGACGACTGCCAGTTTTACGGTTAATGCATGAAATAGACCTACATGAGATGGACCTATCAAAGTTAAAACAAAGTGCAAATAATTTACTGCTTTCAGTTCATGCTCCCAAGTGTGGCTAGGTACCATAATACATTGACTGGCAACCCGAACTGCTGCATCCTGGCTGTTAATTGTTCCCAGCTGTTGTGGCTCAGGGAACAAAGGCACTTTTGAGAAGGTGATCTGTTGATTGGGGCACCGGTTCTTTAATGGGATGTGGATCATAGGAAAGGTGGCATATGTGTAGAGCGCTGCCTTTTTGAGCATCACTGGTTTTATGCACATACTGTAACAGTAGTTGCCCAGCTGTGTGTGTGTTTAGGTTGGATATTTGTGTTTTGGAATAGAGAGAAATGAGGCGGACTGGTGGACAGACAGACAGACAGACAGTTGGCAGCTTTGTGTGGTTCCTACAACACTTCCAACAGATTTCAACAGCACCTTTTAAATGATATCTTCACCCCAGTCAGTTTTGACTAAATACGACAACAAATGAAAGAAGGGAAAGCATTAAAGAGACACATAGTCATGGCATGACGTAATGTCTTTAAACACACACGGCAGCTCTGCTCTCAGTGACTCAGCCCGCAGATGGGTCTGTGTTGATAGAGGAGCTTGGGGGGAAAAAACGAGTGCATGAGTGAGGAAGCACAGCCAGACACGCATTCAAACACAAGTACAGGCTTGCACAGTTGACACACTCCACACTCTGTTCCTCATCAGGATAAATATTTAAAAGAGACTGTTAGTGAAGCACCGTCTTCTCTCGGTCTGGATGTGCTCAGAGATGGGTGTGAGACGTCAGTAAACAGTAAGGAATGCTCGCTGTGTAAATGCTTCATTCTGCCCCTTCAGGCCTGGACACAGGGGTTTAAAATACTTAGCATCCTAAATATAACCCTCTAAGAGCTCTGAGATGGTTACACCAAGTCTGGAAACTGATGTCATTTTAGTGCAGTGAGACATTCAAACGGGTTGTCAGATCTGTCTATATGGCGAAAAATCAATGTTTCACTTCCTAGTCAGAGCCTATTTAAAAACCTTCACACGCAGACCCAGACATTTCAGTATATAATCACATACTGATTAGGGAAGCACTGAAATTTGGCCACCGAAAATTTTTGTCTGAAAGTGGCAAAAAAAACAAAAACACTTTTGATTTCGAAAGACTAAAAATGTAAAAAATTTTGATTGAAAAAAGTTTCTTTGTTTTGCCCAAGGACTTTTCCACTACAGGTTTAAATACACCACCTTAAAGCTCGACATCCCGGGCAATATGCATACCACGTATAATGGTTTTATATTTTATGTTATTTGTTTTTATTTATTGTCAGCTTGGTTTGTCCTATAATGTCGTATTGAAAGGATGGACATGTCAATAATAAAGCGCTTTTTCATGACCTTGTAGTTTTTCAATTAAACATTAATTAGTTAGTTAATTAACCAGTTAATTAATTAACTGATTAATTAATTTTGATCATCATTTTAGCTGTTATTGCACAGTTCTTTCTCTCAGTGTATGGAGAAGAGTTGAATTTGCCAAAAGTAGGCTGTGAAGTCAAGTACAGGTTTTAAGAAAAAAAAGAAAAGAAAAAAAAACACCTTAAAGTAGAGTAAGAAAGCAATTTAGTTCTGCTCATTTCCACCACTGCAGAGTCGGCCTTAAGTCTGTCCAGGATGGATTTGTGACGTGACCTCATTCCGTTGCTGGCACTCCAGAGCTGTATTGTGTAACTCCTCCAGTTTAGATAGTGGAGGGATTTGAATCAAGTCGAGAGGCTGAAACTAAAACTGAAACCAGAGAAAGAAAGAGAACACGGCTGGTCAGTCCAGGTGTCCACACTCAGTATAGTGTGTGTGTTTGAATAGGAAATGGAGCTCTGTGAAAATAGCCAGTGAAACAGTAGATCTGCAGCTTCCTTTCCTCCGGGTTCTCACGCATAGCCCATGGGACTGCAATGGGCCTGAGGTTTCCACTAACTGCTCGAACTCGCTGTAGGATCAACACTTTGATTCAGACCAAAAACAAGTGCTTCAAATAAGACAACAGTGAGATATTAAGACGTATATTTGCTTGATGTGGGGTGTGATATGAAGCACGGTTTACTGCCGTGCTTGAAAGCTCAGGCGTCAAGATGCGGTTAAATCAAGTGGCACCATCTGTGACAGCTCCGAAAGCAATTACGTACCATTATGTGCACAGGCACAGATCTGCGATAAAAGGTCCATAACCATGTCCTTTATGCACGGCTTGTACTGTGTGCGGTCCCAGTTCAGGGTCAGGCCCCTTCAGATCGTGTTGAAGGGAGCATAAGGTGCTGGTGATGCGCCCTCAGTTGAGGGAGTGAGGCTCGTAAAGACAGGCGCTCAGCTGAACTCTGGCTATCAGCTGCAAGATGACAGAGCTCCACTCAAGCTGTAAACGTGTCACGGCTGGCCACACAACCCTGAAGGTCAGGAGAAGCTCTCTCGTTCTTTCTCCCTCCTTCTCCATAGAAAGCGTAAGAAACGCAGCTACTGTTGATGTTGGGCCAAACTATATTTTCAGGGTTTCATTTTTGTAGAAGGATTTTGTTTTTGATCATCTAATATACAGTGTTTGTTCTTTGTTCGCATTAACAGGGCTGTCAGTCACCTCTGACCTTGCGCTAGCTGTAAACGTTGCCCGCGCTGCTTTACTGCATTCAGTGGTTTAAAGGTAAGGCTAAGGACACGATAAGAAGAATGAGAAGAAACGTACTTATTTAGATTCCACATGACTGTCACATATGTACAAAGACTGTGTTTATCAATGTGCAAAGGCTAACAACAGCATGCCATTCTCTCATGCCTTTTAATTCCACAGTCCATTCTTGCTTTCACCTCCTTTCAAAGCATCGGCATGCACAAGGCTTTCTTCTCCGGTAAGCCATAGAAGAATCCCTTCAGAGTGAGAAGAGCGTCTCCCAGGCTGCACCATAATGAAAATGTCCTTATTAAAGCTTTGAATCGTGACAAAGAGCAGGCATGATGGAACAGAATCCTTGGTATATTCAGCTTAACTGAGGCTGTGGTCAGTCATAAATAAACACACAGCAGCCCTCTGGGTCTCTGAGTTCTTTGTGTGTGAGTAGAATTGAGGCAAAAGGAGATGTTCAAGCTGTATTGGGAAGCAACCGTGACTGTAACTCGATATGAGAATAGTACTGTTCCTCTGGGATTGTCTTTATTTAATTTTTGGAAAACTCAATTTCACTTTAACTTTAGAGGTAAAGGCTCAAAGCTGTTCCTTCAATGGCTCAGTGACTATTGTGACAAAACTGAGCTTTTTCCCTCAATCCGTTTCACTGCCATGATTTTCTTCTGCAGCCTCCTGGGCAATCATCGTATAGAGCCAGGCCTTGGCTTGAATGAGGAAAACTATGTTTCAATATGTTATATTGACTCTCCCTCTCCTGCTAGTCTTGCACTACACGTTTCGCTCTGTAAAGGGCCATTAAGCTATCAGAGACGAGGCCTGCAAGAAGCAAAACGCTGTCCAGAGCTGATAGATTCCTGGCATCTGTGGGAGGACCGAGGGAGAGCAGCGGGCTGGGCTGATGGGGCACAGACACGGGGCAAAGCGTGCTATCAATGTCAGAGGAATGCAGGAGCAGACATCAGCCGTGTGGAGCACCGTCTGTCCATTATACACTTAATTACAACCAGAAAGAGGGAGAGAAGGACTCCACAGGCTGAACAGCCCTTAGAAATGATGTTTATGAATGCAGTTTTGGATGCAGCAGATGCAAATAGAGAGTCAGTTAACGTATAATCAGTATGGCAGAACATCAGACTTTCTGTCATGGCCGAATGCGTATTTTGCCTAGTGTTGATTTGTGCACAATAGTCAAAGACGGATAGTGCGATTATTACCTCTCTTTAGTAAAAGAAATGAAGAAACAAAAAAGTCCCTGAGCAGGTGAATGGAGTATTTGCCTTTTGTCAGGCTCATTGTAGTTGAGATGAGTTTAGTAACGAAGAATAATGCGGTATGTTTAAGCTGATTATCCAAGGCATCATTGTCCATCTCCGCAGTGTTGTTCTGCTCAGGCTCAGCTGGCCTTCAAACATCTTTTATTTGCTGTTCCTAGACAAAGCCATGCTCCGCCACTTGATGTTAATTTATTCTCAGGGACGTGCACATAAACCTTGTCCAAACTGCCATCTGCCAGCATTCTTTACTTTTGTGTTTTTATAACATCCTCATGAGACCCCACTGTCCTCATATAAAGACGTCAGTTCTTTTCCCAATGACTTTGTGTGAATGTCCTTATGAGTCCTCATTTGAGGATGTAACTTTTTTTTAACTTCTTCCTCTAAAGATTAGTTATTAGGTGATAGAAATACAGATAGTCAGGGGAAATTAGAATGCAAAGAACATCAGAGTCGTGTCTCAAGGATGTAAAGCAGTGTAGAATAGGTATCTCTGTATTTTTCTCTGAAGCCAGGTGGTCGTCTCAATTTGTCGTCTCCACAAATTTCAGCTTCACCGCCATAATTTGACATTCAGTGTAATTTGACATTCAGGTTATGATGCCAGATTATTTTGCCCAATTGAACTCCGATTGAGCTGCTGGACTAGATTAGATTAGATTTCTGACATTAGTCACGCTCTGTATTTTAATTCATAGCGGTTCTTATTTTGTTATCTTCTCTCCTGTGTAGAGCGGTTCTAATAATGGAGAGTATTTCTGACTGACGCATTTCTGTTTAGCTTTTCACACGCACCTTGCTTCCAGGAGTGACCCATAGCTGACGCTTGATTTTGGTGTGATCATGAGCTGGCTGGAAATTTTTTCATGGTACAGAGAGAAAAAACATTCAATAATTATTGATCAGTGGATGTACAACGTTTACTACAGCCCCTATTTAATCACAAAAGCTGATTTATTGTTGCCTCTCCAACAATCCCATTAAATTGCTGTCTAGCTAATCAAGTCCATTCACTCTCCTGGAGGACTAATCTTTTACAGGGCTAGCAGAACAAATCCCTGTGGTAACAGGATTGCCGTGGAGCCAGAAGGCCCATTCTCCCACCTCGGCCCATAAATGAGAACTAACATTTACAAGAGTTTCTGATTCCCCAGCAAATCCATGAGGTGATTTGTCTTCATGACAAACACAGTCAGTGGGACCTCTATGATTTCAGTAAACATCATTAATGGATGACATGTTCTCCTTCTTGGATGAGTGCTCATTGCCGGAACCTATGTGCATGTAACACACTTGTATTTTGTCGTTGACAAATATTCTTACACGTGTGTTGCAGGAGCATGATTAAAGACTAAATCTTTTATTTATCATGTGCACAGTATGTCAAGGACATACAGTGGGGTCCAAAAGTCTGAGACCACATTAACAATCTGGGATTTTTTTTATTGCCACTGTATGGCACTCTAAAACACTTTGCCGAAACTGGATCAGTTGTGTCAAAAGCACGATCAGGCAGAGCAAAAGTGAGCACACCATCAGAAGACCAATACATAAAACTTTTCACTGAGAGAGAGAACAGCAACTTCATCACAGATACAGAATGTGCTGAATAAAGAACAAAAGATTACAATCAGCAAAAGTACTGTCAAAAGAAGGCTAGCTAGTAGTGGTCTATAAGGACAAGTAGCAGCCTCTAAACCACTACTTAGGAAGTGAAACAAGGCCAAACGCTTGGCATGGGCTAAAACATACCAGAATTTCACAGTGTATCACTGGGAAAAAGTTCTGTTTACTGATGAATCCAAGTTTGAGATTTATGGCAGTAACAGAAGGGTTTATGGAAGGAGACAAACAGAAGAGAGATTGATACCACAGTGTATCAAAACTACAGTGAAACATGGTGGTGGATTTTCAGTGTGATCTCAGACTTTTGGTCCCCACTGTATATATATTCAGTCACATCCTTGTTCCAAATTCAATTCGATATATTTGTATATTTGGCTAGGTTGCACTCAACAAGGTATGTATGTATGAGGCCATCAATAACTATTACCAAGCAACACAGAGGAAACGTAGAAGCAGACTTACATCGACGATGAAGAAGTCCAGCCAGCACCAAGCGTTGGTGAAGTACTTCACAAAGCCGTAGGCCACCCATTTTAGCAGCATCTCAAGGATAAAGATGTAGGTGAACACCCTGTCAGCATACTCCAAGATGATCCGAATGGTCTTTCTCTGCTCGATGTACACGTCTTCAAAAGCCTACATGAAGAGCCCAGAACAGCACTCAGACTCTTTGCATTGAATTGAGCTGAAAGCAGATTATCTAATCTGATACAATATGGCTTAAAGAGCCCAACTATTATAAGAAGGATGGGGAGGATTTGGTTCACTGCTGTGGACCATAAATGTTAAAATGCTAACACATTACTTGTATAACTAATGATCAATGCAGTTTTGTGAAGAAATGGAGGATAAGCAGCTGTGCCATAATCATTTTAAAACAAACGCAGCGTCAGCTTCCAAAATGCTCTTGAGTAAGGCCTGGCTCCTGAATTAAATTATGTTCTTATTTTGGCTTCATTGGTGGTGCAAAGGGGAAGTGTCTTTCCAGGAACAGAAATAGACCCCCCTGTTTGATGAATGGTACGATCCATTAATTGCATGACATAGAAGTATTTTTCAGGCTTCAGTGGTCTGCAGCAAGTAAGTGAGCTTCACCTCACATTAGTGCCTACACAGTTACACCATTTTACTCCAAGATAGAATCATCACTCAGACTGTAACATTTTCAGACAGCATCACTTAGAAACGTCAAATGAAATGCTTAGAATGCTGTTCTTGTAGGGGTGTGTGTCTATGTTTGCACTAGGTTTATTAAGTCTACTCGTCTACCAGCTAATAAACTGGCAGCTCAGTGTCTCTGCGTGAGAACTCACCAAGGCTCCACTACTCAGCAGAATCATGAAGATGATGAGTGTTTCAAACCAGTTGTGCTCCACAATGAGATAGCAGGTCTTGCGGAGGTACCACCAGTTCTTTCCCCAGCCCTCCGTGATGGGCACGTCACAGCACTTGTAGCGCGCAATACAAGCTGCAAAAAATACAACACTTTCCTTAAAGACAACATGAAACGGAAATAAATCTTTCTTCCACAATGTGACGTATTTCCGAGTGAAACAGCATATTTGGGCGAGAGGGACTTTGGTTTTATCCATTGGGGAGGGAGAGGTGAAACATGACATAAAGTGATTGGTAATTATATTTTTTGTCCCGCCCACAATTCTACTGGTGACATTATAAAAAAATCTGAGTCTGTTTAGAGGCGTTAAAAAGTCGCTGCACTTTAGTGAAAGATTACAGACAAAGAAGAATCTTGTCTTGTAAGTGATTAGTACAGATAAATCGTGCACAATCTGATCAAGGACACGAGCTAACAAGGTAAAAAAAGGTCAGGTTTTGATTTCAGCTTGTCTTTAATCACCCGGTCACCAAAAAAACTATTCATTATTGGTGCATACAGTACTATGTAACGGGCAAAATAAAAAATTGGGCATTTAGTAGCGCCACATTATTGGTAAAATCTTCTTAGGGACTATAATAAGACTAGGTGTATATGCTGAGTTGCCAAGTCAGGAACTCCGTGTATTTTTCAGTTATGCCATATTGTTTTGTTGTCAAAATGTGTTTAGTGTAATGTCATAGTAACATCTCTAATGTCATACCACTAATACTTTTATGCTTATGTGTTTATGTTTGTGGTTCACAAATGAAATATTAAACATGTATTATTCTCCAAAATATGCAACATAAATTATTTTATTCTTTTATTGTGACATTTGATGTTTTGCATTGTAGAATTGTAATGGAACAGTTATTCTAAATTACAATTTTGCACTTTAAAACTTTATTTTCTTCCTTAATATGTAATTTTCCTGTAAACTCCTTTATGTATACAAGTCCTTCATTCACTGTTCAAGCTATTTAAATGTGTTTAAATATTTATTTTTTATATACACTGAGTTGTTGTTTATTAGTTACTAGATTGACATAACTAACTAGCAACTTAGTGAATACACATTTTATATTTTTATTTAGGTTTTATATATACAACCCCTATATAACTATATATGCTGATTCATTCAGTTAAGTGTATCTCTATCTACGTTTATGGTTGAGTGCTACCTTCAGTCCAGCATGCCTCTGGGTCAACGTACTCCTCCACTGCCTCCACCACCACGGCCTCTTCGACCTCCGGCTTAATGTCAATAGTGCTGCCTTCTGACGAACTGCTGTCATCCAGCTAATAGAGGAAAACAAGGTTAGGTCACACTATATTAATCATATCAGTGTAAGGGAAATGCGTAAATCTATCAGGCTTGATTGATTATCACACACCAGGCAATGTAGCTACAGCTACGTTCATTGTCAAACTTTGCAAGCGTTTGGTTAAGATTTCTATAGATTTCGATCTTTTCTTAATGTATTTTCAACACATAATCATGTTCTGCATATTGTCTTTTTTAAAGTAGCCTGTTATGGGTGAGATTTCTATTTTTAAAGCCATGTCATACATTTCATATATATCAGAAGGTATTTGTTCCATAAAGGCTCTTAATGTTGCTTTGTTTAAGAAACTGCATTAATTGCAAAGAAAAATTTGATTATTGGCATTGGTGAAATCTGGTCTACAACATATATAAAATATACAGTATATATTTAAAAAATACATTTTAATCTATCCCTTTTAACTGATATCCAGAGACAGGACATTGATAAATATCACTTCTTGGAGTTACCAAGTATTTATTTTGTTGCCAAATTAATATGCAGTATGTTTTATTTTAGCCAATAGCTTTAATTCACAGTGGCAGCTGCTCCATCTTCCTGCGCACCAAAGTTATAATATTTATTACACAAAATTCGTTGTTTTCCATTTCTCTGTAGAATTCAGCTTAGTTTTGATAAGTTTTCATGAATAATTCTTTAATTGTAGCTGTTCTTTATTTAAATATTAAATTTCTAAAACTAAAAAAAAAATGTATTTGTTATATATACAGTATATATAATATTTTTAGTTTCAGACTTATTAGGTATAGTACAATGTAAAGACCTATCCCATGATACACAAGATGTACACTCACCGAGTACTTTATTAGGAACACCTGTACACCTTCTCATTCATGCAATTATCTAATCAGCCAATCGTGTG
>JAOUQW010000016.1:4154914-4171072 GCA_028565825.1 Olivaichthys viedmensis
ACCTACAGTTATCATTATGTCAATGGAAGGTCCTCACAAGGAGAGTAAGACAAAAGTGTGTGTGTATGTGTGTGTGTATATATATATATATATATATATATATATATGTGTATGTATGTGTGTGTGTGTATATATATAACTATAGAATAAAACACAATATAAAATACAATACACGTGGGCACAAGAATGAGTCATACAGGCAATTTATTATTTGTTGTATGTGCTGTTTACATTGTAATATGACATTGTGCAGAGTGACTGAGATTTAGGTGTGGCAAACAATGCCCCCCACGTACATATCTACACCCTGTACATTCCACCAAGAGAGTCCCCATAGTTATCTGAGCTATTCGGTTGGAGGCATTTGCAGGGAAACATTGTAGGCAACGTGGGTGGTTTTCTGTTTCTATGTCTTTGTAATATATGTGAGTACAAGCATGCGTGGTTGCATTTTCATAACAGGCGTGCCTGTTTGAGGGAAAATAAATTGATCCCAGTGCAGCGGTGGAAAGCCTTAAACCCAGCCATAATGAAATTGTACTTTTAAAGCCCTCGGTTTTCTCCTCTCTGGGCATATTTGTGGGGAAGCACAGGTTTATGAGGTTTTCATAGTGTGTGGGGCTTCATCCACTAAATGAAATGAGAAGCCAGCATAGATGATGATGAAAGCGTGGAGGTGCTTGGTGAGCTTTATGACTTGGTGTGACCGATTCTCGCTGTTTTTACACACTGGATCCTTGTATCCTTGCATTGTGATCTTAAACGGGATCATGATTGGGATGTGGAAACTTTTCATAATAAATTAACTCTTTTTAAAATTAAAATCCTGACTTCCTTATCAAAAAATATAGATTGTTAATGAATATGTACTTTAAGATTAGATGAGGGTGTGAGATCATTGAATTGACATTGTATAGACCCATAAATGCTACTGGATTATGGAAATGGTACCTCTTACTGCCGCTTTCTTCTTATGAGAGAGATTTGCTCATGGTTGACTTGCTCAGGTTGAAAGTCTGTAAAGATTGCTATTCAAGTTATATCCAATTTTGTCTTTGCCTCTGGCTATGCATGTATAGGATTATTATTAAATTTTGTGTGAAGTGGAAACTCTTTCAGTGAGGTTTGGAAGAGCAAGAGCCTGAATGGTTGCCTGGTAATCGATGCTTGTTATAGGAAGAGGTATTGATTTCCTGCTTATTGGCATCAGATACACAGGTGATTGTTCCTCTGCTCTGCCTTAAATAGAAACATCGCTACTCGCACTTGCACTCGCCACTCATACCACCACGTACTTCAGTACCATGCTGCAGGGCTGTTTTGGAACTTCTATTCTCTTGTAAAATACCAATCAATAGTCTGTTGGCAAGATTTTGGTCTATCAAACATACGTTGCAACCAAATGCAACGAAAACATGCGATTAAATATTGCTGCATTTAGGACTGCATCAGATTTTGCTTGGCAGCCACATATAGTTATAGCTTGTCTCCGCAAAAAAAGCTTGATAACTTGATTTATGCATGATTGAGAAAGTGCCATGCAAAGAAAACTTAAATTCATTACAAGTAAGAGACTAAATGTTTGAAGAAAAAAACAAATCATGATAATCGGTTGAGAATCTCAGCTGTGTTAATTTCAGCATCTTCCCAATTAAAGACAACCTGAAATCAAAACTGACCTTTTTTTTAACCTTGTTAGCTCATGTTCTTGATCAGATGTGCACGATTCTTCTGTACTAATCACTTAAAAGACATAATTCTTCTTTTGCCCGTAATCTTTCACTTTTCAGCGACTTTTTCCCGCCTCTAAACGGCTTCTGATTTTTGAATTACGTCAATCATTTTATTATATTTAATTAACCAATCATTTTATGTCATGTTTCACCTCCCCCTCCCCCCTGAGTTTGCTCCTGCTTGCAGCCCACAATTCACAAGCCAATCAAATCCCGACTGATAAAATCAAAGTCCCCCCCGCCCAAATATGCCGTTTCACTCGGAAAATACGTCACGTTGTGGGGAAAAAATGGCTTTGAATTTCATTTCACCTTGTCTTTTTTCAAAACAGGGCTTACGTTAGTTTGATTTTAAATTGCCAATTTCAGTCAGTGAACTAAAACTCCACTCATGATTGACACCCACTGAGACATTTTCACTGAAATCAGATTTTTAATAATTATTTTTAATAATGCATAACCTTGCAACATTATTGCTCTCGGAGAAGAAATGTGACCTGTGCCGCATTATAGATTTTCTCAAGTGGATGTAGCTATTACAGGTGAGCAGAAGTTTCAAATTAGTCTCCTTCAAACTCTACTATACTACAGGGTGGACATGGATGTGGTTCTCTGCGCTTCCATATTGATTTTACTCCATCTCTTTGCTACAAAGGGAACTTGTATCAGCGGTATGACGGCCATCTTATTTTCCATGGACTGTATCGTATATGTTTGTTAGAAGTTGTTGCCTCCCATGAATGTGCATAAAGTGTGTTCTGTACTAAGATGTCATAGATGTGTTACAAGTAATTGTCTTTTTTAGGAAAGTGACTTGTATCAATGAGCGATTCAATCATTCAGTGACATAGACTGGTTTGCAGTGAGACAGACTGCCAATCTTGGAATTGGCCAGACCTGGTGCAACGTCACTGCCTGGAAACGAAAGCCTTCTCCATTCCATTAAAAGTGGGGACAGACATTTGTCATTATCCTTATTGAAAACTGTACAGTCAATACCGTGATTTATTCAAGAGGGACAAGCTAAGCTTTAGTCACAAGTTTAAACGTGGCTTAATCAATAGCACACAATGAACAAAGGCAGCACACATGAAGTGAGAACCGCAGAAGGAGCTTACACTACCTGAATAGTCAAATCACTGGACTGGATCTTGATGATCTTAATTGCTTATGTAATGCAGCATCTATTCAGCTTATGAAATGTTCAAATCTGTAAAGACAATGTTTTTCAGGGCATGTAAGAACTGTTCAAATGTAGCTAGATTGATAGCCTAATTTATGATAACACTGCGCTTACAATCTCACGATTGGAAATGTCTAGGAAGTTATGCAATCAAATGTGTGAAAAGTTAACAAGGTAATGTGTGAAACCTTAAGGTTAGGGCAAGAGTTGGAGCTTGGAGTTGTGGTCATTGAAATCCTATTAAAATTATAAGCTAACAATTTGTGCTAATTCCTTGTATGATCAATTCAGGAAATAAAATTAGTTCACCTTCAGATTAAGTGACTGAATGTAAAATATTCCATGTTCTCCCTTATATTTGTGTTGGACAGAATGTGTCGAAAGTTCCTGTTTGCTGTTTAACTGTCCATTTTCTTCAAAGTGTATTAGCATTGGTATTATTCATGTATGTTGCATTGATTCATTTGGCTGTGGATGTACAAATACGGATACGCAAAGTACATGTTGCATTTATTTCCCCTAGCTGTAAAGAAATAGTTGAACTAAAATGTTAGCTTTGCTAATGATGAATCAAAGTAGCCAGCAGTTAGTGTTGTGAAAACAACGCATGCTAATTGATGGCTGTTAGCCTCTATTAATGCTATCAGTTTGCGTGAAACTACTTCCTTAAGACACTTGTACCTTAAAATAAAATGGGCTTGGATCTCAGTGAAAACTAGAGACATCATCGTCCTGCAGAAGACAGATGTATTACACAACTTTCGACAGCAATAATTGCAGTGCTACTTCACAGAAGTCCATTACCTGTCAGGACCAGTACTGCTAGCTCCAAAAATAGAACCTCTAGGCACCTTGCTTTTTAGGTCATCCGCAATGACTTCGGCATGTAATTGGCTCGAGGTGAACTCATTTTCTCAAACCACTCGTTAGAAAGACAGTGTGTTGTCAGCGCATTGGCAGTAGGTTTCATGACATAACTGAAACAAATGAGATGTGAAGGTATTAAAGGTATTGGGGAACTGAAACGTATTAAAGTTTAAATCAGTGCTGTTAACAGTCTTCCCTGTTCTGTATGTTCAGAGTCATGCTGGAATCTTTTAGAAATAATCAGGATGGTTTGCCAAGACTGATCGTACTGGACTAAGTGCCATTTCTCTGGCAACCATAGAGACTGTTGTGTCGAGAACAGACTGTGAGCACCACGTAGTCTCAGTGCAAATGCAATTACAGAAGTCTCACAATATCATGGCAGACGCGTCCAAAGAATTAGCAAGTGAGCGGATTTAATTTTCCTGCGGCAGCACTGCCTACATATGTGGTGTGAGCTCAGGGCTAGAATACCTCCCATTCACCTTCTCTATACAGCCTACAACAATAAATGTATAATTATCAGGTGTACTGTAGGGCATTGAAAGCCTTTCACTGTAGTGTTGCCTGTTCAATGGTTCGTTATTTTTTTGTTTTTTTTGCTTAAAGCTTTGCGAATCTCTTTCTTCACCTTTTTCACATTTAACACATTATGTAAAGTCGCTTTATATTAGATAATATTTCTACAATGGCTCCCTACTTTTCCCATGTAATGCATTTCAGTTATTGGGTTAGTCATGTAATTGAGATGTAAATGAGCTATTAAGTCAAGCTGCTGAAGGACAAAAGGACAGAGAAAGAGCTATTGCACATTGCTTCTGCCTTCTGCACTGAACTACAACAGTTGGCGTCAATGTGAGCGCTTATCAATACCAAGTGATGTAACACTGATAAAGAATTCTGAAAGATTTAAAGGTGCAAGTGCAAATGATCTCGATGTATCTTTTTTTCTGCACTAGTACTGTAGAAATAAAACCAGTTGAAAAAATGTTCCAGTGTTTTTTCAACCCAGACGACAATCTCTATATATCGCATCTGTATGTGTGATTACCTGATTTTTCTGTACCAAGAAAACTAGTTTACTCGGAACTCAGTTATAATGGAAGTCTAAGGGCAGTTGTTGAATTCTGTCAATAAACATTAATTGCAAAATTACAAATTTCATGAATTCTTCAGTCGAAGGTATTTGTAAAGTAAACTCAAAATCTGTATAATTGGTCCTCTCAGAGATGGGACTACTTTTTCAGAGGGAAAAACACGGAAGTACCTTTGTTTCCGCAGGAAAAGTGTAAGTAACCAGAAGCATTTATTACTGTATTGGTCCACTTTCTCTCATGTATGTCTCATCCAAAGACTTTTATTGTTGGAGTGTAACAGATGTTGTTTTAAATTTGTGTTATAAAACGAGACAATTTTTGTCTGTGGTAACTGCACATACTATATTACGAGATTAGGTTAAAAAAATTAAAAAAAAACAAAACAATGCCATATTCTTTTAAAATCCCATTTAAAGCATGTTGATAAGCCCAGCAAATATTTTGGGTGGATATTTACAGAGAATTTCACTGCTTCGGATTTTTTGTCCTAAAAGGGTATGAAACTATATTAAGGATTTTTTGCAATTGATTTCAATTAGAACGTAACATTTTGATGTTATAAAATATACCACAGGGGTTGTACATTGTGTATGAACACTAGGTCTGAATATACTTTGCTGAAAACCTTCTTAATTTACTCTTACTGTGAACACTGAATTAAGAGCCCTTCTCTAGGAGCACACACAGATAAATGGGAGTAGTGCTAGATATGTAAATAAGGGAACAGTAAAAAAAAAAAAATGTCTGCAATACAGTCAACCATTGGATATAATGAATGACTCTGCAGCTCTATAGCAGTGTCTATGCGTATGTATGAGCATGTGTAAGAAGGCAAGGGTCTGTATGAAAATCATTCATACAGCTGTATAGTTTAACCTTCTTAAAGACTAATTGAAGACTTATCAATTGAAGAAAACAATATGGAGGTTGATGGATATAAAGAGAAAATGTTATGCATGTGCTTTTTTCAGTTTGTCTTAATTTTTATGGTGGAGTCTCAAGGTCTCGGGTTTGTTAATCCTACTAGATAAACGTGAATTTGTAGGACTTTTTTTGCTCTGGGTTTGTTGCAGTAGTAGAGGACTGTAAGTATGCTTCATTTATTGTAAACCAGAAAATGTTTCAGTAGAACTGATGGTCCATTGGGGAACCGATAATCAAAGTTTGCCACCACAAAATGGATCTCCCGGACCACCGTGCTGTCACACATTATAACTGTGGATCAGATTAATGTCTGATGGATGACTAATTGTGAACTTAATTAAGGACAAATGATTGAGGATGAAGGATACTGGGAAACTGAAAGGGTGATTGATTTGGTCTGAAGCTGGAGGGAAAATGCACTTCTGAGCCATTCCATCCTTCCAGGACCACCTGGGGTTCCCAGACACCTCAAAGTCGGTCTCGCCATGTAAATTTGTGCAAGAGAAACTGATATTTTTTAAGAAATGATATGGCTTCTTAATTATATTCATATATAATGTGATAAAATATTCAATTGATTTCGCTATTCGGAAGCTTTGTTTTTTTAAGCCACCCAAATTGTAGCCTAAACTAGAGGCTGTTTTTTTAATCCCAATCCTGCCCCCTCCCACCGTTATTTCTGTTTGTAACCACCCGCATTATTTTCTAATATTAATTAATATTAGAATTAATTAATAAACTGCCACAGAGCATAGGATGGATTAACGAAATTTGTGATCATACACAGTGGCAATGCATGTTTGTTATAAACTGATGGTCAATGCAGATATTTGCACGTTATATTTACTAAACCCTTGAATGAAAACACAGAAATTAACAGGTGGTTGTGGCGTGCTGTGCGTGCAACGTTAGTTCTGGTGTAAAATGGGTTTAATCCGCAAACCTGAGGTACCTGATTTGTGTCCATTGTAGTTTAAGACCTCTAATGGAGTTTTACTGAATGTTACTGGAAATGTACTATCTCTCTTTGTCCCTTGAGCTTCATATTGTCATACCCACACCGGTCAGCCAAGACTGCATTCTGACATGCTCTGGCTGTGCTTTTACTGTGGCGAGTCCGGCCACGCCATAGCGGAGTGCCCAGCCCGGCCGTCTAAGGATCGAGCCATCCCTGTGCCCCACTCTCGTGGGAGCTCTGCCCCGTCTGTCCTGGTGAGTACCCCACTCACTATTTTGCATCGCCCCTTAGTACTAAAAGTCGTGCTGCGAAGCTCACATGCCCGCTGTGTCATTTCAGCCCTGGTCGACACTGGAGCTGCGGGCAACTTTGTGGAACAAGGACTGGCCACGAAAATAGGGCTGAGGCGCCAGCGTCTCGTCACACACCTGCACATCCAGACCCTGGAAGGGCAGCCCGTAGGGAGGGGCACGGTCACCGAGACTCTCGACCTGGAAACTAGTGCTCTCCATCGGGAGAAAATCTTCGTTCTCATCACCACCTCTCCCAAGTACCCCATCATACTAGGGCTTCCGTGGCTGCAGCTGCACAACCCTCGGATCTCCTGGGCCACCAAGGAGATCACGGCCTCATCACAACACTGCCACCAGTGCTGCCTGTTGTATCCACATCAGTGGAGAGCCCTGAGCTCAGGGTCACCCCAGAAATCCAGGCGTGCTATGAAAAGTATGCGGAGGTCTTTAGCAAGGCTAAGGCCTGTGCCCTGCCCCCTCACAAGTCAGTTGCTGAGGAACAACCTGTATGTAAAACTGGAGAAGTGTGAATTCCATGTCCCCAGGGTGGCCTTCCTGGGCTACATCATCAGTGAGGAGGGCATCGCCATGGACGAGGAAAAGGTGCGCGCAGTCACGTCCTGGTCCACGCACCGCACCATTTAAGGAAATTCATGCAGAAATTCATGAGAGGAAGGAGGACCCTCGCTTGGACACCCGGTGCCGAACAGACGTTCCGCATGCTAAAGAAGGCATTCACCACTGCCCCCATACTGAATCACCCTGACCCGGCTGTTCCGTTCATCGTGGGGGTGGACGCCTCCAAAACCGGGGTGGGAGCTGTGCTGTCCCCGTAGCCTTTTTCTCTCAGAAGAGAGAAACTATGACATAGGGAACTGGGAGTTACTCGTGGTTAAACTGGCGCTGAAAGAGTGGCAGCACTGGCTCATGGGAGCAGCACACCCCTTCATAGTGTACCCCGACCACCACAACCTGGAATACCTCCAGATCAACTCCTGCCAAGCGCGGTAGGCTTTGTTCTTCACCTGATTTGCCTTCTCCATCTCATGCTGTCCTGGCTCAAAAAACCTCAAGGCTGATGCCCTGTCACGTGTATATCCCGCACCCTCCAGGGAGGAAAAGCCGGGAACCATTCTGCCGGAAACGTGCTTCCTGGGGGCGGTCATCTAGGAGGTGAACCGCAAAATAGCGCAGGCTCGAGCCGCACACCCAGCTCCGAACCAATGTCCGGCAGGGAAAACCTATGTGCCCGTGGAGTGTAGAGACCGTCTCATTACCTGGGCGGACACAGCGGTCGCGACAGGACACTTTGGGATGGTCAAAACCTACCAGCTCCTCACCGCGAAGTATTGGTGGGAGGCCATGTTCACCATACTGGTAATCGTCGACCGCTTTTCACAGTCCCTCTGCCTGATCCCCCTCCCAGCCTTATCCGGAGCATTCAAGACAGCGGAATGCCTCTTCCAGCAGGTGTTCCGCTACGTCGGCCTCCCTGAGGACAGAGGACCCTAGTTTGTCTCGCCTGTGTGGAAGCTGGGAACCACCCGCAGGCCAACGGCCAGGTGGAGAGTGCCAACCCGGCGATCGGACGGTTCTTGAGGACCTTCTGCGCTGAAAACCAGGCAGAATGGGCCCGCTTTCTCCCGTGGGCCGCGTATGCCCAGAACTCTCTGCGCCACACCACGACGCACCTCACTCCTTTCCAGCGTGTCCTGGGGTACCAGCTCCCACAGTTCCCATGGAACGCGACCAAGACCAATACCCCTGCCATCGATGAATGGTTCAGGTGCGCGGAAGAAGTCTGGGGAGAGACACACACCAGCGCATAGAGTCGACCATGGGGAGGACCAAGGAATTTGCGAACCGACACCGAGCGGACACCCCGATCTACAAACCAGGGGGCCGCGTGTGGCTTTCCACATGGGACTTCCGGGTCCGTCAAGGTTGCAGGAAGATGCAGGACAGGTACATCAGGCCGTTCAAAGTGATCTGTCGGGTCAACAAGGTGGCGTACTGGCTGGCCCTGCTGCAACAGTACTGCATATCCCCCACGTTCCACGTCTCACTGCTGAAATCCATGATTCCGGGTCTGTTGAACGAGAAGGTGCCGGCCAGCACACCGCCACCACTCCTCAACCTGGATGGAGAACCGGCCTACACGGTCAGGGAGCTGCGGGACTCAAGGACAGATAGAGCCGGAGGGGGCGGATAGAGTTCCTTGTGGACTGTGAGGAGTACGACCCTGAGGAGAGAAGCTGGGTGTCCGCACGCGATGTGCTGAACTCTCTACTCAAACAAGCCTTTCATGCTCGGCACCCCTCTCTTTCTTAGCTCTCAGCCAGGACCCAGAGGTAGGCCCGGGACCAGCGCACGGCCTAGACCCAGGGGTTGACCCCGTGGGTGTTCTCTCCCCACACCACTAACCAGCTCATGCTCCCCATCTCTCCCCCGAAGCAGGTCCCAAACTGCCTTGCCGCACACCAGTCGGGGTCGCCCCTGCGGACGCCCTTGTTTAGTTCCCAAAGTGAGCTCTTGTGGGGGGGGGGGATTCTGTCATACCCACACCGGCCAACCAAGGCTGCATTCCCAGAGACCCCCGCTAACGCTCACATCACGCGATGAGTCTACCGACTCGCTTCCGCGTTCCCAATCACCCAGCTTCTCATCACACACCTGTCTCCCATCACACTCACCGCTGAACTCCAGCACCTGTTCCGCATTACACTTCCACCTATATAATCCCCGGTCTCATAACACACGTTGCTAAGTTTTGGTCCAGATGACCTGTGACAATTCATTAAGCGTTTCTTCTGTGAATACCCAGTGTATGACCTTGGACCGGACTACCCAACAACCCCTCCTTGCCTGTGCCTCGACCCAACCTAGCCCTCTCAACTTGTCTGCCCCATACACTCCCGCCGGGAGCCTGCACTTGCATCCTCTTTGTCCAGAGCCTGACCCATATCTGACCGCCCACATGAGAGTAAAAATATATATTTTGAACTGCAGTAACAAACATACTTAAAATGATGGTTAATTATAAAACGTAAATATTATTGTTTTTAAGGGTGGTTTTGAGAACGTATATTCTGATACTCGTTCGGAAACTCCAACAAGTATTCAAAGCCTGTAAAATTCTATTTGGGCCAGCCCTAGATTTTACTCATAATTTGCTGCTAGACAACATAAGTATTTGCTGCTAGACAACAATAGTATTCCACCATATCCAAACACCATATCCAGAGACAGAAAACATGGAAATAGAGACTTCATCAGGTGGGCCAGTGTTTCGATCAAATGCATTAATATTCCATCTAGGTACAGACCTCTATTGTATGTGTGTCTGCATAATTATTCCTGCATATATGTCAGCAGCATCTGGTCCATCCTAGACCAGAACAGGGGCAACAATGAGACATGGTGAGAATATATGTGCATAAATATTGCCATTTGAGGAAAACTCATTCATATAACATGGCTCCCTGAATTGGAATCATGCCTCGCAGGGCTGGAAGCTATTACAGGTTTAATGTGGAATCGGGTCTGAGTGCAACACTGAAGAGAACGCGGCAACTGAATTGAAGGCATTTATCTTTTCTTTTTTTTCTATTGGTCAGCAACTGAGAAGGGGGAGAAAAAGAAAAAGGTTGCTGATTAGGAGGAAAACCTTTATTGAACAAATCTTTCAGTCAGCCGTCAAACACCTGCTGCAGTTTATCTGAGGGAGGGAAGGAGAACTGAGTACTTGTGTTTACCGGATCTCACACTGCTTTACCTGCAACTGTTGTTCATTTTCACGACATTTAAAATGTAGGCATGTTTAATAATCACAGAGCAAATTACAGTAATTACAGATCTATTTTATGGTAAAGAAACATTTTGTTGCAGGATTCATTTTATACAGCCCAAGACTATCCTCTGGCTTTTCTGTTCATTTTGCAGAGCGTGAATAGAAAGCGAGCCCTGAAACAGAATGCCTTTTTGTGTGCTGTCAATGGAAACAGTGACCGGTGGACCAAATGAGCAAGAGCTTTTGTTGCCGTTCTGTTGTTTTCGGATTTTCTAGAATGTGCCGCAGCTTTCTTTGTGATTCCAACCACAAGATCCTCAAGTCTTCATGATGCAATCATTCATATGCATGGATTGGCAGAATTTCTGATACATGTATTTAAAATATGTGTTTGAAATACAAAATACTATATTGTAATTTGCATTGCTTATGCGATTCTGGTGGATTTTAGAGCTAGCATACGCAACAGAGATGCTCTACAGCAGAATTAATTTTGGCAGCTAATCTGGATTTAATTTTAGACATTTGTCAAATACATCATAGTTTTAGTCATTTTGTTAGTTACTTTTTGTCTGGGTTTAGTTCAGGGAAACTACAGCAATTTTAGTCAACTAAAACTGAACAGTGAGAGCATTAATTTTGCTACAAAAATTTGATAAAAGTAAATAAACATGACTGCTTGATTGACTCAGGTATGCTAGAATTAAATTAGCCTAACAAGACACTGAAAAAAAAAGCACAAAAATTACTTTTTATCTCAAATAGCATTGCTTTTTCATCAACAAAATTATCACCGCTGTATGTCTAGAAATTCTCTTGAGCACCAAACACTCATCAAAGGCAGAACCTTCAGTTTGTGAACAGTTCATGAACAGCGCAGCAGCTTCCAAACCTGGACTTGTCAGAGGGGAAATGGAGAGACTGAAACTCGTTTTTGACTGACTCGTTTCTATCCAGCATGTTGCAGAAGCAATGGCTGTTACTGGATTTAATAAATGTTAAAAAAGATTTCACATGATTGGTAACGTCCTTTATTATTCGTCATACACATGATTAGCTAGCGAGCTGTATGCTAGCTAGCAGGCACATCTGCTATGATTTTATAGCTAAGCTCTCACCAAAACATCCAAAAATATAATAGATGACGTCCTTGCCCGGTGCTGGAGGCAGGATGGCGGCGTCATCCCCGAAGCCCGGGGTATCAGGGAACTGGGATACGCCTTCTGCAGCGTCAGGGAACTCGGCCACGCCTCCCGCGGCACCCGGGAACTCGGCCACGTCTCCTGCGGCGTCAGGGAACTCGGATATGCCTCCTACAACGTCAGGGAACTTGGACACGCTCCCCGCGGTGTCAGGGACTCTGCGGAGCTACTTTCCAGTGGCTGAACTGGGCTAAATTTTTGGGGTGTTTTTTTTATGTATCAACATATATTTTGATGTATTTTTGCGCATCCCTTTTAATAGGCTTTGGGACTCTATTCTACTAATCTGAATGCTTGTAGTTATAAACCACATTGAAGTTTCCGAGGTCGGCTCAGCACAGAGCCCTAGGCAAAATCAGCTCCATTCCCCGGGTTCCTCAACACTGTGGGTGGCTTCCATAGTGGTGTCTCTGTTTTTATCCAGACATCATTTCTGGCTTCACAGGCCCCTGTCTCTTTATTAAGGCTTCAGGCTCAGTCTTGTAGAGCGACCGCTGAGCCGGGCTCTGTAATTGTAAGAGTTTCTTGCTGCTGCGTGGATGTGGTGGGCAGTATTTGGCAGCACGCGTCCACGCCATTGATCTCTACTAGTTAGTGCTGTTCGTCAGATAAAATCCTGACAGATGAATTGTCTTTTCTGAAACGGAATCCCTATCCCTGATCAATATGTGAGTGGCATCCCTCCTCGGCTATAAGTCATTGAGAAACAGAGAGAAAATCGACAGCACTTGATAATGTATGATTTCTTTCATTTTCCTTAAGTAGCACTTGAATTTTGAGAAACACCATAGGCTTTCCATGTATGTTCACCATGACTGGATGCAAAAAACAATGAGTGGCATGTCTAATGTTGTGTAATCTTTTAGTTTATAAGCACCTATGGCTAAAATACTTATGCACTAGATATACAGCAATGGTGTTCTTGCTGTAAAAGTGACCAAAACCGTGTATTGCTCTGGTTGTCTGGTGTTAAGTGTAAATGTCCCACTGTCTCTCACTCTCTTATGTCAGCTCATATGGGCGGCTATTTTTAGAGTTCCTGCCATCGGGTGCTGCGAGGAGAGCGGTAACACAACGGCTCAGATGAAGTTCCAATTGTCTGCACGTCTCAAATAACACACAGGGAACTGCAGCAACAAAGTCATTGTTCACACTTATAGGAGAAAAACCCTGTGGAATATTTAAAAGAGGATACATTTGTTTCCTTTTCATTTGACGACGTGGTCTGTGTTAATTAAGTTGTATAATTTCAGCATGGCCGATTTTTTTTGTGATGTTTTGACCCCTTAAATTCCCAGGACCCGTCAGTGGGTCCAGACTTACGTTTCTCTCTCTTGTAATTACACACCTTTCCTATTAGTTTCACTGTAGTCACTGAATAATTCATGTAGTTACTGAATAATATGCTTTAAGATGAATAACAGAATAATAAGCTAAGAGTTTAAGTGGTTAATCAATCAACTTTTGGACCCCACTGTGTGATAACATATGCCACACATCATATAACAGTTATTACAATTATACATTATCAAGAAATACTAAAACTTATATCAGATTTTATTCATATAGTTTTTAAATATCATGCTTTTGGTTTCTTTCTATCCCCCCTTACACACCCTCACACACAATGTGACTGATATGGTCTAGCTAAACCTTTTACTAATGGTAATAGCTGCAATGGTTAGCCACAGTAACTGGAGTCGAGCCCTGGAGCTTGTGGATTAGGCCACCTCTGTCTTTAATTAGAGCTTTAAAGCCTCCTCATCTGACTCCTCTTTCAGCTTGACAAGGAGCTCTGCCACTTCAATCATTGGACATTCAACTCTCCCTGAAATACTTTGGGAGGGAATAATGCTAAGCTCTGCCTCACATTTTCCATTAATGCTGTGGCAAGAGATTCCGATTTTAGTTTGATGGTGTAATAAGACCGTAGGCTTTATGCCCTGTGCCACAGTGACATTTTATCATTTTCATCTATGTTGTAAAATCTGTTGGTATTTATTTCCCTCTGATTTTAGTAGGCATGTCTCAAGTGGATTTAGGAAACTTGGGCTTATTGAAGAAATGGCTCTGCAAAATGTAGTCGATCAGCCAAGACACGTTTGGTGTCTCACGTTTCCTTCTTTAGATTTGCACTGGAGCAATGAGGCAAGTGTAGCTAACAAGTAATGGAAGTCTATCTCACCCAAAATCTTTTCTATAAGTACATGTCCAAATCTATATGTACTTGTTTCAAAAGACATCTTAAACTATGTAATCTCATTTTTAAATGAACAATTTTATAAAATAACAGATTTTATGTGAGATAGAATTCCATGACATGCTAAACCTGAAGAAGCAAACCTCAGATATCAAACATGTCTCAGCTGGTCAACTACATTTGGGGTAAGTTGTGTAAATTTAATTGTTAAATTGTTCATTTAAGACCTGGTTTAATAGAATCCCCATTATAATCTACATACATCATAGGTAATCTCACATGGTCCTGGCCAGATTAGCAGCCTCCATGAATGAAAGTGGGCGTAGTGGGATAGGATCCCGCTGCTGTTTTGCCGTGGTTTGGATTCATTCTCAAGTCAACATGGCCGGCATTGCACTTCTAGCCTGCAGCGCTCCTCTCGTCTCTGTGGTCAACATGAGAGCTGTAATAGAAATAGAGATGGAATAAATGCGTAAGAAAAGACATCAACCCTTGATCCTTTTATCCTTTATCACCCCTTAACCCTCAGTTTTGTACATAAGTAGTTGCAAATCCACCTCTCTTAATAGCGACTCTGCAGTGGTGTGCCGGATCCGGGTTTCTGCATAATGGTTCAATTTTCAGCTGTTCGAGATGGAATTGGAATAATAAACAGCTGAAACACCCAGTAATAATCTGGCTGACCCCTCTCCCCCCTTGCCCCTCAGAATAACCCCGTTCACCAGGGCAACTGGTGCCGGGTTTGGGTTTCAGCCAGGGCTAATCTCCACCACGGCCCCGGCACTCGCTCTGCCCCGCTAATGAAATCATATCACCACACCGGTGCTGCCTGCAACTGATTATCACCACACACACACACTCACACTCACACACACATGCTTACTTTCACAAATGCTTTGGATAAACACTGACAGATTACTTCTGTTTGTGCACGTTTGCTGCTGGGAAAATGGAAAAGACCCAACCCGCCCCCCCCCAAAAGTCCAGAGTTACTTCACAGCGCGACTGCATGGACTGATATGCTTAGAAATAGGACAAATATAAATTTGTCGTCCCACTCGGCCCTACACTAATATAAATTGAGGTGGACAATCTGTAATTTAACTCTCAATGAAATTTGCTACTCCAACAATGTTGTAAGCACTTCTGAAGGTGCTGATCAGGTTTGCCAGGTCTGCATGACAGAACCAGCCCAATGGCCATTCAAAACAATCCCAATGCATCATTGGGAAAAAGTAGTCTACCATTCTTATTTCATATGCATTTACCATAGTTACAATACCTTGTGCCTACTGATACACCTTTGTACCTGTTAATTCACTACATTATAATTATTCTGCCCTTGCAACACGTTTCTGATGCATTGCTAGACAGACAGCTAATAAGTATTATCCTCCAATAAAGACAAGATTGCAGTTTCTTTGACTTGTGTACTGAAAGACTTTCCCTGTGAAATCCCTGTAAATACAAAGAATAATATGCACATTATGAACCAAAATGTCCAGTGTACATTGACAAAATAGGTTTTAAGCAGTAATACAACAGAAAATGATGAGTGACGCATACTCAACTCAAGTACAGTTGGCTAACAAAATTTGGGTAATGCTATATAATGCTATAGGCTAAGTTGTTAGCTACATCTCAATCAGACTTTGAACTGCTTTACTGTTTAACATAGCTCTCATACTTCTATATGGCACCAGAGACTTAGCACTGAATTATTGCATAGAAAAGACATTACAATAATTATGACCACAACACATATACACTCACCGAGCACTTTATTAGGTGCTAATATACTAATACTGGGTAGGGCCTCCCTTTGTAGCCCATTCGCCTCAAAGTTCGACGCATTGTGCATTCTGAGATGCTTTTCTGCTCACCACAATTGTACAGAGTGGTTATCTGAGT
>JAOUQW010000016.1:4187614-4200410 GCA_028565825.1 Olivaichthys viedmensis
GAGAGTGACTGTAGACGAGGTAAAGAACTATGCCATGGAATGAGCTCAGGTATTTGACCTGGGGGGGAGACAGACAGAGGGTGGGGTGTGGGAGTGTGTGTGTGTGTGTGTGTGTGGGAGGGGGTTGATGGCTTTAGCAGTAGAATCCCTGCAGCTCTGACAGTGTCATCTCACAAATCCCACTCACCCTAACAGTTTGCTCTGCTCTCTCCACTCAACCGACCTAATAACCGACATGTCCAGTTTTAGGTCCCGTTCCAACCCCCCTCCCGCCGCTCTTCATTTCGGCTCCGCACAGGCCCTCTCCAAAACAGCATTGTTTGTTAGCCAGCATGGTGCTTTTTCTCTCTCCACGAGCGGCCTGAAGAGCTGCTTTAGCCCGGCTCTTCGGCTCACCTCCTCTCCGCTTTATCGTCATGACAGCTACATGAAAAGAGGGAAAGAAATCAAACCCCCGCACCAAAGTCCAATCAATTGAAGATGTAATTACATAATAATGAATTGAGGCCTTTCGTTCTTGGCTGGAATGTGTGTTGCAGCATGCAAATGGCTGTTCTTTAGGTTCACTTGCTATGTTGTTTAAATAAAAAAAGTTTTGTTAAAAAAGAAATCATAAATAGGAATAATCATTATCTGTCTGATCATTTCCTGTTGAACAATATAGACAGAAGGTGTGTTTCTCTGTTTCGTCTTGCTACGCATAAAAAGAAAAGCATGGCGTGATGTGAAACGTTGAGATTATCAGTCCTGACAATCTCACTTTTGTTCTTAAAAACGTTAGTGAGGCTGTAGTTGCTTAGAGCATTTTTTGTGCTGGAATTCACTTAACATGTCAATTTCGTCAGGCCGTTGGACATATCCTTACTGAACAGTTCTTGACAGGCCACATTTTTGTCTTGCCCAGAGTGACATAATTGGAAGCGTTTGCTTTTTTTGACTGGTTTTCTATGATTATATGTTTTATATATGCTCAAATGTCACGTGTGCAAGCCATATTTCCATATAGTCTTTATCATGCAGTAAACACTGAATGGTATCATGTATTTACTCAATAAACCCATGCTTTCCACTTCAGAGGCCTTCTCAGTTTGCGTATGGATTTTCAAGAATGTCACAAAGACTTGGGATCTTACATTCCTCAAAGACACATCATATTCGAGCATTTTAGCCACTCTTAAGTGACCAGTGGATCTGGACAGAGCCGGTTCATCCTGTGTTACTGCTCTTTTTTGGTGTGGTCTGATGAGAACAGGCTGCGCTTGTGTGTGTGTGTGTGTGTGTGTGTGTGTTCCTGAGCATGTAGTGTGATGTTAAGACTGCACATGCGGGTGTTAGATATCCCTCATGTTTACTCTCTAACCACTTAAACACACACAAATTCCTTCCCCCGCCCCCATTTCTCTTTCACCAGTCCTGATAAGTTCTGCTTGTGTTCTCTTGCTCATATTTCCTCAATTCTGAGTCAGCTGTGACGATAATATGACGATATCGATATCGCACTAGTTTACGCCTTCTTTCTAGAAGTATTGTGGGTATCGTAGATGATTGCACATTAAAATATTTTTTTGTACTAATTGTTTAATTTTTCCTCCTTTCCCATGCTTATTTATTTTTGTAGATTGTTCAGTTCAGCTAAAAGTGACTTTATTACCTCAGTATCGTCTGTCTACTGCATCTGTAACGTACATGATTACCACAGACAAGAATTTCTCCACCTTTCCATGTACTGAAAAAAAGGAACCTGTTTACTTGAAACTCCCTTATAATGGAAGTCTAAGGTCAGTTGTTGTGGCAGTGAATAAACGTTTATGCGAAAAACTTATTTTTGTTTAATGCGCTCATGAATTTTTCAGTCAAAGGTATTTATAAATTGAGCAAATCTGTTTAATTCATCCTTTCAGAGATTGGACTACGTTTTTAGAGAGAAGAATTTGTGGTTATGTGTTACCAACGTAGTTTTGTGGGTCTGATTGCACATGGATTGCAAATGGCAAAACCTTTGGGAAAGTGTAAGTAACATCCTAAGACATTTATTGTTACAATGTAGGTTTGAATTTGTGTTAAATAGTCACGTATTTTAAATGTGTTTTGATGGAATTCAACAACTGCCCTTAAATTTCCATTATAAGTGAGTTTCAACTAAACAGGTTTCCGTTGTTTTCTCAATACAGAGAAACTGTCAAAATTCTTGCCTTTGGTATTCGCACATACTCTGCAGATGCGGTAGATTGTAATTAGGTTGAAAAAATGCGGGCGTATTCTTTTAAGTATCGTGATGTGGTATTTTTGCCATATCATCCACCCGTAAGCTGCACATGGGAAAGCCCAGCCTGTATGGTATACATGTGAATAGTATCACATCCATGCTGGAACTTTCTTTGTGAAACCGGTGAGCATTCCCACCACGAGGGTCTGACCCACAGGCGTTAGTGGTTTCCACATATACACTTGCACATACAGTACGTAGACACACACACACACACACACACACACACACATTGTCAGTTTCTCTGTCACCCATTTATACACATTGTCTCCTCACACCACCGATGTGTGTTACCTCTTTCATACACTCTTAAATAGACAAACCTGAAGGAAATCTGAGAGAGATTCCTGGGGCCATGGATACTCCTGCAGGGATTTGGTGCAAAGAATCTGTAATCTGCACTTCAAACAAGCTCCTAAATCAGTCCCAGGCCAGCAGCCCGAGTGCTCTAACTCTTGTTGCTGTCCAGCGGGTCCTTTCGCTTTTGAAGAGCGAAAACGAATACAGCCGGCACCTCTTCTTCACAATGACCTCATTTCTTCTCTTCGCCTCGCATAAAAAAAATGCCAGGCCTGCCCGAGCGATTACATCTGTTAAGTCATTAAAGCGCCGAGGCTCTGAGGGAAGGGGGCACGCTGGGCTCTTCTGGATGAGTGGCGTATCTCACGGGCCTCCGACACATCCATCCTAACGAGAGCGGAGAGAGCGTCCTGCACTGAATGCGGCTCTGGAGGGGCCCTTGAGTAAACAGGCGGCACGCTGAAGTGTTTGTGTGAATGAGTGCGGGGGTCATTAGTGGCGAGTGTGAATGGGGTTTAATTAGCCCTCGTGGAGGAGCGCGCTGTGTGAGATGGAGTGCTAACGGGGGCGATGGAGAAAGGAAGGCTTAAGAGATGCACAACTCCCCTCACTCCCCCTTTCTCTCCTCATCAACTCACCCCGTCATGGAGGAGAGCTCATTAAGGCCCGGCGCTATTGCAATTACGCTCCTAATTAAGGCACCAGTCTTAGCTCTGCTTGCTGTTCATTAGCAGCGTGAGTGGCTGAGCTCAGAGATGCAGGTCCACACCCTCCGTGGAGCTCCTAATTATGAAAATAGATAAGGCGCAAAAATCATGTCTTGTTCTACTTCTTGGAGTGATGCCTCTGAAACTGTGGCCTCAGGGATGGAGTTTTGGGCCGCTCACATTTAGTTTTTTTGTTAGTGCACAAACAGAAAATCCCCCCTCAGTTGTAGAGTCAATAAATAAACAAAGAAAGAAAAAGAGAGGGCAGGGGATTTGGCAGAGTGGGAATGCAACACGCAGGGTGGAATTTGGAAAGGGTGGGGGACAACGGATGGCGAGGGAGGTAAGGCAGAAAAGCGAGAGAGAGAGAGAGAGAGAGAGAGAGAGAGAGAGAGAGAGGGAAGGATTGGGAGAAGGGGATGAAGGAGCAGAAAAAGGGGGAGAGATTGGGTGTAGGGAGACAGATGGAGGGGGGTGATTGGTCATCACTGAGCCTTGGGACAGCTGTTCTTTGATATATTAGTGGACACAATGACCTAAACCCAGCCTGCAGCCACAGAAAATAGGGACCCTGTTTTTCTTAAAGGGGAGGGGATGCTTGGCTTTCGGCCATTTGTGGACACGAATTAGCAGGTCAGGGGGGTGGGGATGTTGTTTCTAAAATTATGAGCATCTAGCCACACATCTAGCTGTTTTGTGCAGCTGACCACTAACAATCAGCTAAGAAGTGGCACCTACAGATTAATCAGAATGACCCAATCGACATAAAAAAATAATTAATTGCATTCATTCTCTTATTGTCTTGAAAAGATAAACAGATGGTCTAATTTTATTAAAAGTCTTACAGTGGGTTTTCATACACCATACAGAATTACCACAGAATTATCCTTTCCCACAGTGCCGTGGTTCTCAAAATGGGGTCCATAGACCCCCAGGGGTGTGTGATGTGTATCTACGTGGTGGATATTTCCATGACAAGTACAGTGGTGATCACTATGAACTACTATCAAAATTGATATAGTTGTTATTATTGATATAGTTCATTATTTTAATAAACTGAATAAATACATTTTAATTGAGTGGGTTTAATCTAAAACTTTAACTTTAACAATGTCAACTTAAAATTTACTGCTTATTTTAATGAAACTAGAAAAAATGCTGTTCATATGACACAAAACATTTTGAGTGTACATTTTAACACAGTTTAACTGATTTGGGTTCTGTGGGTTCAGGAATTAAAAGCTCCAATAGCTTTAATAAATAAACATTAATTCTTAATATTTGGATTATGGCCATAAAATAAATCTGTGCTGCGATCATAAGGCAGTCTATGCTTTTCTTTTTTTTCTTTTTTTTACACTGTAAGGGGTCCTTTGCTGCAAAACGTTTAAGAACCCTTTCCATAGTGCACTTATCATTCGTTATTTATCTCGATGCAAATAGCTTACGTCATGGTTTTTGTGGTTCTAGTGGCTAATCAGGGCAGATCAGGAATGATCTAACACGCCTGCATGCACTTACAGTGGGACACACGGAGGAGTGATAATGCCTTCAAAAGCTCAGAGATTACAGCGAGCTGGGCAGAGAGAGAGAAAGAGAGGGAAGATTGTGGATAGAGAAGCTCCTTCACTGCCACTTCAGTAGATAGGTTCCCTCCTCCAGGGAACCTCCATGGCCTGTGTGAATAGATGCTTGCACGTCCGGGAGGGCACTGGGCAGCAGGTGTGAAAACTCGTAAGAGCCCTCCAACTCTTCTGTTATTACATTTTTTTAGGGCCATGAAAAGAGGGAGCAGATGAGCTCCAGAGAGAGAGAGCGTGAGCGCTGCACATGGATTGGCTTTCCTTTGATTGATCACATCGCTGTGACGAACACATAGATTTATAATCATTTTCTCAGCAATGCTCAATTAGGCATGGCCTATAAGTAATGACGGCTTGTTGTACGAGGTTCTTCTGCTGGGACCTCACACTTTTTCCAGCGCACTGTTTTTGGCCTGCTATAGTAGCTGCTGTATTCAATCAGTGAATCACTGAATGACAGGACAATGTTAATAGTAAAAGTCGAAGGCACAAATGAAACATTCCTCTCTTACACACTTATTCAGATCTGATTTCATGAAAAATAATTTGTGGGAAATCAAACGAATAAGGACCATGTGGTTGGATTTCATGAAGGAAAGGGTCGTAGGAAAAGGTATGAACGCTAACCCCGCCCCCTAACCCTAACCTTGACCTTCGTAGCTTTACATACGAATCAAACGAGTCATGTAAATATTTATGAATTTGCAAGTGTGAAACCATGTTGACTTATCCAGACTGGAGCACTGGCTGTAGCTTAATCCTTCATTTGTAACCTACAGTCACTCCACAGTTTGAAAGTGCGAAGATGTACAGTATTAATGGGTTCTAGGTGTGACTCCATGGTGTCTAGTGTGTAAACCTTATCTGTCAACCATAAAATAATTAACTACAGCAGGCAAGAACATCTTATTGGATATACCAGAGCAACTAGCATTTTTTCTTTAGATTTTAATCAGATTCTTCTATGATAAAGACTATAGTGCGTTTTTTTAGATACATTTAATATGTCTTTCCATTTCAGTCAAGAAGCTAAAACTGAAGTATGATTGTAAACTCTAAAGAATATTTATACTTTCCTTCCACACTAAAAGGGCTGAAATTGTCTTAAGTCCTATAGAGCTTTGTAAACCTTTTGCACCCAAGTTATTGATTCTCCAACATCTGAACCGAATACAAATCAGCTAATGATTGGAGCTCCGGCTCTTGTCTTATCTTTCAAGCTCTGACATGATTAATTCATGTAAACAACCCCCTTTTCTTTCTCTTCAAGCCTCTCTCTGTTTCCTTTTCTTTCTCTATCTTTCTTTTTTTCCACTTTTTGTGTATTGCTCTCAATCCCTCCTCCTGTCCTCTTCATGCTCTCTCTGTCTAGTGGCATGTTGCATGTACTCTACGAAAAACAAAAATCCTTCCTGAATGGCATCTCTACACTGTATTCCTCAAGGAAATGTTCTGCTAAAACTTTGTGTCAAACTTTGTGTCAAATTCTCTTCCTAACGTTTTCACTCATATTCTGTTTCCTAGATTCTAATCCTCTAATTTGTTGTTTGATCAGAAAATCACAAAATGTTAAGGTTAATTGGGGCTTAATTTCTTAATATCCTTACAAATGTTTCTAGATTACATTTGTTTTAGTGAGAGACATAGGGTATCCATCTTTAGTCCAGTTTATTGGGGCGCGTGGGGGCAGGGAGGTGTACAATCCTGCCTGATTGGATTGATTCCCTCTGCACTTGTTCATAGCTGCTCTCTCCACACTCTCCCAGAAGGCATGTTGCATCTGAGTAGGTTTTGTTCCTCAAGACAGGAAAACAAAAGCAGGACGAACACAGAGATAAAAAGAGAAAGAGAGAGATGGTCCGTGGACCCCATGGGAGCTGTGAAACTGCTTCAGGAGCCTGACTTGCTCTTCTCACATTACAGAAGCCTGGACTCGCTCTTACACGAGGTCTGAAGATCAGAACTCGGCTGCAAGAGTTTAACATTATTCTGGCTTCAGAAACCAGGAGCTTAGTTTACCATGGTAGAAAATCTTTACATTTATATTTCAGTTTTTCATTGGGCAGATACTTTTATACAAAGTGAGTTACAAGTGAGGCAGAATCCAATCCAAGTATTGAACCGTTGAGGATCTGACAGCAACACAAGTGCTATCAAACTAAGGCGTTTTTTCACACAGCAGGACAAATCTGATTTATTCCTTAAATCTGATTTTTAGACAGAGTGTCCGCATTGCAATTTAAAAACGATCAAATCCAATTCGTTTGTTCGGACTGTAGTCGCATTTCCACACATTGGTTGTTATTGTAATGGTGCAGGCATGAGTGTAACATCTCAGGTGCGGCAGGCAGTTTCATCAACCTCAGTCTAGCTAAGACTTTAAAACTCCCCGTGCTGCCTTTAGAGCATACACTGCCATTCGCAGCCATTGATGGGTGGTCCTTCGTGTCTGGTGTTGTGTCCTATCAGACACACCTGCTAAACCTGTGCATTGGGCAACACAGGGAGCAGATTTCTCTGTACCTCACCCAGTGCTCCACCTTACAGTTAATCCTGGGCTTCCCCTGGCTACAGGCGCACAATCCCCATATTGACTGGCTTACCCGGTCTGTTTCCATGTGGTGAACCTGGTGCCAAGAGTCCTACTTTGAGTTGCCCCGCATAACTCCCAGGGCCTCCTCTATGAAGCAGGATAGTCCAGACCTCTTTCGAGTACCTCCTGAATCCACTGACCTTCGGAAAGCCTTCAGTAAACACAGGGCTGAAACCCTACCCCCCCACCAACCTTATGATTGCGCCATGGCTGCTTTTTCTCTCTCTGGAGGACTACATTTGGGAGGCACTCGCCTTGGGATTTATACGCCCCTCCACCTTGCCGGCAGGGGCAGGATTTTTCTTCGTGGGGAAAAAGGACGGGGGCCTCCACCCTTGTATTGATTATCAGGGCCTCAATAAAATAAGTCAAAGACCGCTACCCACTGCTCCTCATGACTTCGGTGTTTGAGTCGCTGCAGCAGGCCTCGATTTTTACCAAATTAGACCTGTGCAGCGCTTATAACCTCATCAGGGTCAGGCAAGGGGACGAGTGAAAGACAGCCTTTATTACACCCTCAGGTCCTCAATAGGTATGCGTTTGTCTATCTTGACGACATACTTATTTTCAGCAAGTCGCAAGAGGAACACATGGGTCACGTTAGATGTGTCCTCCAATTACTCTTAGACCACCAACTTTATGTCAAACTCGAGAAGTCACAATTCCATGTGACTTCTGTGGCATTTCTTGGGTTCGTGGTCTCCCAGGGAAGCATCCGTATAGACCCCACCTAGATTAGGGCAGTGGCGGACTGGCCACAGCCCACGTCAGTGAAACTGGTCCAGTGTTTCCTGGGTTTCTCCAATTTCTTTCGCAATTCGTCCGAAATTTTTGTACTGTGGCCTCTCCTCTCACTGCCTTAACCAGAAAGTCCACAAAGCGGTTTGTGTGGACGCCCAAGGCCCAAGAGGCCTTTGAAGAAATCAAGCACCATCTGACCTCCCCTCCAGTGCTTCAGGTACCGGACCCGGAGGTGCCGTTTGTCGTGGAGGTAGATGCGTCAGATCTTGGCGTTGGGATCTGATCCGGATCAGAAACTCCATCCCTGCGCCTTCTTCTCTTCCCATCGCGCCCCTGGTCTCACTTGTCCCTCGACTTTGTTATGGGGTTGCCCGTGTCCCGGGGCAACACGGTCATCCTGGTGGTGGTTGACCGTTTCTCTAAAGCCTGTAAATTCATCCCACTGCCCAAAGTCCCATCCACCAAAGATACTGCTGAATTAGTTCTTCAAGCATGTGGTCAGGACCCACGGCCTGCCCACAGATCTGGTTTCAGACCGGGTGCCCCAGTTTGCCAGTCAGTTTTGGAAGGCATTCTGCCAGCTCCTGGGGGCCATGGCCAGTCTATCCTCTGGCTTCCACCCGCAGTCGAATGGGCAGACCAAGAGGGTCAACAAGGACCTCAAGCGGTCCTTCCGGTACCTGGTTTCTACTAATCCCTCCTCCTGGGCTGGCCATCTACTCTGGGCAGAATAAGCCCACAATACCCTGTGGCACTCCTCCTTGGGCATGTCACCTTTCGAGAGCCAGTTCGGTTATCCTCCCCCACTTTTTCCCGAGCAGGAGAACGAAGTTGGGGTTTTGGCGCATGTGGAGGAAAGCCAGGGCTAATCTTCAGGCTACCTCTTGTGTTAGAAAGGTGACCGCAGACTGCAGGAGACGTTTGGGACCCACCTTTCACCCGGGTCAATGGGTATGACTCTCCACTAAGGACCTACCCCTGCATCTAGAGTCCCGAAAGTTGACACCTAGATACATGGGCCCTTTCAAGGTCCTTATGAGAGTCAACTCGGTCATGTACCGCTTGGCTCTCCCCCGGACCATGCGGGTACACCTAACATTTCATGTCTCGTGGCTGAAACCTTTCTTGTGTAGACCGTTATCTCCTGCCACTGCTCCTCCTTCCCCGCGTCTAATCACTGGATCTCCCAGCTTATATTGTTAGGCGACTCCTTGACTCCCGCCAAGTTCGAGGCAGGACCTCGTCGACTGGGAGGGATATGGTCAGGAAGAGCTCTCTTGAGTTCCGGCTCGCCACATCCTGAACCCCGAGCTTATTAGGACCTTTCGGTGCGATCGCACTGCTGGTTTGGGAACTTCGGGAGCCGTTCCTAGGAGGGGGGGTACTGTAACATCTTAGACTGCTGCGTCAGCTTCAGCCAGCAGAGGGAACCGTGGTCACGCTGCCTGCTCCAGGCCGGGCCGCTGAGGAACGACATCTCCCAGCATCCTTTCAGTTAATCAGCAGCAACCAGCAACAGCTGAGTCCTAAGTATATATACTGTGCTGTCTTTCCACTCAGTGCTCAGTCTTGAGTTCTCACTGCAAGAACTTTCTTTAATTGGTATTTCCAAGAATATTTTCACTGTCCCGTCCTCGGGGGTTGCTCCCATTATCTTCGGGAGGGCATCAAATCTTTTTCCGTTTCCCTCGAGTCTCGAGAAATCTATTCCCCTAAAACACTTCCCTTCATTAGTTCATTCGCTCTACTCGTTGGCGCAGCGGTAGAGCGTTAGTTGTTTTTTTTATTCACCTTTCTCTCTTTCTCAGCACTTGTTCTGGGGTGTGGTGCAGCAGTAGCGTGTTGGGTTTATATAACCAACATCGCCGTTTTGAGCCCTGCTTCAGGTGGTTATTTGTTAGTGCTATTTTCGAGTTCCGCCTGCATTTGGGTCCGTTCTTTGGCTTCTCTTATTTAATTCTGACTTCTAATCAGGGTTGGGAAGTCAGTGTTCAGGTTTTACGGGGTCCCTCTCTGGCCCCCCGTTACAGCAAGACTGAACCTTAAGATGGACCCAGCAGACATAGCGCAGGTCAAGACGACCCTTCATCACCAGGGTGTGACCATAGGGAAACATGAGTAGGCCCTACAGCAGATCATTGACGAGCTGCAACATTTGTCAGGACTTATACAAGCCACCGTTGCGCCGGCTCAGCCTGTTTCTGCCCCCGGTGATGAGGAACCATCCTAAAATGCCCTTGTAGAGTATTTGCTAGTGCTATTTTTGAGTTCGGCCTACATTTGGGTCCGTTTGTCTGGCTTCTCCCATTTCATTCTGACTTCTAGTCAGGGGTGGGAAGTCAGGGTTCAGGTTTTACAGGGTCCCTCTCCGGCTTCCCATTACAGTGCGTATGCTGAATAGTGCGGTGCAGGTGAAAGTTCAACATAAACTTGAAAAATATGTTTTAAACAAAGAAAGGAAATAGGCCACTTCTTTATTGCTCCAGGCCCAGGTACCCTCCTCCCATGACCTGCCTTCATGCTGGTTTTCGTCTATAATGTTGTTGTTGTTGTCACAAACTTCTGACATCAAGAAGTGCTGCTGAAAACCCCTAAAAAAACCTTGAAATCCGGTTTGACTGGTCAAACTAAGTCACATGTTCAGAAAGATTTTTAAATTGGATTCGAAACCACATACAGACAAAATCGGATTTGTGCTGCCTGTTTTCCACCAACTGACCAAAAGCAAGTCCTAGTACACAGGAATGCTACAAAAATTTGTCACAAAGCAGTCACACTACAAATGATAGCCAAGATACCTAATAAAACACACTAATAAATCTAATAGAATAATATGAGTAACTGCAAAGCACTTTGGTTTACATTAAAAAGGCTGCGGTTGTTTGTGCATCAAATAAAGTTTACTCAGATGAGGCAGGACTTCAGACTTTTGCTTCACTAAAACTGGTGGCATTACCTTTGATTTGAAGTTGGAATCCAGGTGGTTTGACTCTGGGGTCAACGTACGGTTCGCACCTCCCCAACACACTCCACGCTTTCTCTCACAGATGAACTCTATCGCTGTCAACCCCAAAACAGGGCTTACGTACTATCTTCATCACACACTCCTTCCAAAAAATTAGAGATGCAATACAAAGTGCACACACACCCCAAACTCCCTCAATAAATCCAAGAGCGGCACAAAAGCTGTCGGTGGACCTTGGCTGAATAGATTAATAAGATTTCCATAATTAGGCAGGCCTCTGACAATAGGATCCCTCTCCTTTGTCTCAGAACCAACAGAATTGTCAGGCTAAAGGGACGTCTGCTGGACTGGCCATCCCAACAATGGACGCAGAGACAGTAAGGCGGTCAGTGGAAACATCTGTCTCTCTGCCAGCCTTAGACTTGTATGGAGTGGCTGCCTCAGGCCCGCTGAGTCTGCCTCCCACAAAGCGGTGGCCACAAGCCTCCATGTGGACAATGGGCCTGGTGGAGAGCGGCCTTCTTTTCTTAATCCGTACGCTATGCCTCTGTTTACTCACCCGGCTCCCAATGTTGATTACAGCCAAAGAGGGTGACATGTAACCCAGAGCTGGTCATATGGCTATCTCTGTTTGCGACGGCATATGTGGAGCTTAAGTTTACAGAGAGGGAGGTAAAGCCTGGTGTGACTGAGTCTTTATTACTGCAGCGTTTTTGGCATTTTGACTCACAAAATTGGCTGCACTACAGGACATGAAGTAATTTCCTAATAATGCTTTCCTTAAAAGAATAGTTCAGCCAAAAATTAAATCTACAGTTTTCCCTTCAAATGAAGTTGATCAGCCAAGACCATTTTAGTGTCCAAGATTTGCACTGGAGCTACGAAGCTAACGTTGCTAACAGACTAATGTAGTAATGGAAATCTGTCACCCAAAATCTTTTTAGCTACATCAGCCTTGTAGCTCCAGTGCAAAATTATAGAAGCAAACTTCAGACACCAAACTTCGCTGATTGACTACATTTGAAGAAAACCATGTACATTTCATTTCCTTTAATCACGTTTGCAGTTCGTTCCAGAGTGTGACAATGATTTAGTGCTCCAAAATCAGTATCCAGATAATGTCCAGTGATTTCTTCTACTCTCCCTATTCTAATCTCACTGTTCGTTCTCCAGGGCTAGAATAAACAAATCTGTTGCGTGGCCATGATTTAATTAGAAGGATGGCTTAAACGCTGGCCAGATTACATTCCAAGTTCCCCGCCGAGCTGTTTTAAAGCTTGAGGCGTAATTGCGAGCCGCAGATCATGTCTGGTCCATTTAATGCTGGATAGAATAGTGCTTCATGGGAGCAAGGATATATCCTCCCATCCCAAATGGCTCATCCGTGAGATTGTGTGTGTGTGTGTGTGTGTGTTGTTCAGTTAAAGGTGTGTGTGTTGTTCAGTTAAAGGTGTGTGTGTGTGTTGAAGGTGTGTGTGTGTGTGTGTTGTTCAGTTAAAGGTGTGTATCTGTGTGTGTGTGTGTGTTGTTCAGTTAAAGGTGTTTGTGTGTGTGTGTGTGTGTGTTGTTCAGTTAAAGGTGTGTGTGTATAAATTCGTCTCTAAATCTGTAGAATTGCTCCTTTCAGAGGTGGAACTACTT
>JAOUQW010000016.1:4200510-4211195 GCA_028565825.1 Olivaichthys viedmensis
TGAGGAGATACGGATAAGTGGCATTTTAGTAGCTTTAACCATTTTGTGTGTGTGTGTGTGGGGGGGGGGGGGTTGAGGTGAAAGTGGACAGCAGGCACTCCGGCCAGTGCGTGTGTATGTGTGTGTGCATGCATATGGAAGCCTGTGTGCACGACCTTGTGTATATTGATGGAGTGGACAGCAGTTTGACTGCCTGGCTGAGTTCCTTAATGTCAGGCCTTGTCCGCACACATATGCACATGCACACACACACACAAACACACACTGGCCAGTGCGTCTGCTGTCCACTATCTCCCCTCCCCTCCCTGCTGCAGGTTTTATGAGCTCCCCTGGGCTGCCATCCATCTCTGTCACACACTGGCCCCATTATTAGGCTCCACACAGCTCTGCTCCTACTAGCCCGCAGATGGGAATGTCCAGCAGGATGTCTACTGTTTCTGCAGCCTGGACAATGACCTCCAACTCCAAGCCCCAGATCGACTTCATGCTCTCTTTCCCCTTTTCTTACTCGCCAAGACCGATGGTTGGCTGTATATTTAAAGGCTGGTCCTCTTTTTCCGATGTGGGAAAGTTGAAAGCCCTTGGCTTTAAATATGAAGCACAAGGCAATACAGTGGCCATCTGGAAAAAAAGAGAGGGATGGAGAGAAGAAGGAGAGGGGGAGGGCAAAGTTTAGAAGAAAGCCTGGAGGAGCGCGCAGCATATGAGCCTTAGGTTTGATTTAAATGGCAATAAAGCAGGGGGCGCCCAACACACACACTCTCTCTTGCAGAAGTATGAATAATGAATCATCACTTTCTGGAAAAAAGTTCTCCCTGTAATAAAGGCTTGTGGACTTTATTATTTTAGCTCAACATTTTCCTGCTGTAGGTCTCACCTCGGGCCGGTTTGTGACAGTTCAATAATGCCGAGCTATGCAAGGAATTTCAAGTTAATACCTCTGCAAAGAGAAGCTAAACGCCTTCTCAGTAAGCCTGGTTTACTGTGCTTTCCTTCAACACTTCACCCTTTTTGTGCACTGAATTTGTCACTGAGCCATCAATAGTAATAGAAATACATTCAAAGAGAAATTTTTTGAAGTTTCAGTGAGATAGACTGCGAGCGCGAGAGAGAGAGAGGGAGGGCCCCACATTTGCAGAGAGACATTTCTGTTTTGTTTTTCCCCCCAGTCATTACTCTATTAGTCCTTCTTTCATCCCTTCAGCATTAAGTCAGCGTAATGAATCACAGAGTACAGAGCCGCAGATAGCCAGAGGAAAAGGCATTCCACGCTCCCAGTGTTTCATGGGAAGCGGCCGATGAATAGCACTATTCTGTGCCGCTATCCCATCCCCCCCTTTTCTCTACCCCACTATCCCCCTCCCCTTTCTTTCTCCCTCTCTGTCCTGGCTGCAGAGGGCTTTTAGAGAATTGCTTTGTGGCCAAGCCGAGATGGTGCAGGGGAGGGACAGCAGGCGTTCAGGGGTGATAACAATGGCTCCTCAGGGAGGGCTGCAGATGCAAGCACATGGCAGCTACTCGCTCTAACCTAGAAATAACAAATCCACCCCTTTTACACTCAGGGGAATACAGAGATACTCTTTCTGTGTGTGTTTCTATGTGTGTGCAAGTTTGGTCCAGTCAACTAGCAAACAAGTAACCAACAACCAATCTTCAGTAGGGCTGGACAATATCAAAATTCTAGTACCCCAGTATACAGAAATATGGGGTATGGCGTTTTAGATAAAATGTATAGTTCATAACAGCTAAAACATTAGAATTTAAAGGCCCAACATTTTTCAGCCTAATTTCTATCCACCGCAGCTATAGCGTATGAGCAATTACCACAAACAGACAAAATCAATTACCACAAACAGACAAAATCTTTGCCTGTACTGAGAAAAGAATGGAGAACCAGCTTACTCGAAACTCACTTATAATGTAAGTCCAAGGGCAGCTGTTGAATTTGTCAATAAACATGTAAAATATACAACTATCTAACATAAATTTAACACTACAACCATCACACTGTAACATAGACAGACATGAGTGAAAGTCTTAACAATGCTGTTTTATTTTTTCATATTTACTTTCCAACACTAGAGCAACTTACTCTTCACTTACTTTGTGGTATCCATGCACAATCAGATCCACACAACTATGTTGGTAATGCACAACCACAAATGACCTTTCAGAGTTCATGAAAGCGTTCTACAAAAATAAGTTTCACATAAGCATTTTTTGGTGGAATTCAACAACAGCTCTTAAACTTCCATAAGGAGGTTTTGTGTAAACTGGTTTTCCATTCTTTTCTGAGCACAAGAAAACTCGAAATTATTTCCCATGGTAATTGCACATTCGCTATAGATGTGGTACATTGAGTTAAACGCGCTGGAGTGTTCCTTTAAAAAGCATTATAGCAGAGATATATATTTGAGTTCAGAAAGCAAATATAGCATTGAAAATATAGTCTTCTTATAGTTTTGTTTCCAGCTAAAATTAAGTAAAATGTCACAAAATCCGATAATGTTGAAGTTTATAATGTGCAAATGAAAACCACAATATACAATATTTCTGATATATTGGGCAGGCCTAGTCTATAGCCTACATTTTATTTAAATATATGTGTTAAAAAACCGAGTTAAATTAAGTTAGTTTTTTCAAGTTATTTTTGCATCTCTGTGTAGCCCTGACCCACCCAACCAACAGACAACCAACATGCCCAGTGTATTCCATATAATATTTTCCCCTCAGTGTTTCGTGTTGTGACATGGTATGTTTGTATCCGACAGGCCTGTTGAAGATGCACTGGAACCCGGAGCATGCCCAGCCCCTGAGCCAGTGGCCCGAGCAGCATTTGGATGTGTCCTCCACCACCTCCTCGCCCGCCCACAAACCTGAGCTGTACTCGGCACGCGGCCGCGGCTCCTACAGCTATGCCTGGGCCAACGATGACATCTCGGCCCTCACTGCCTCCAACCTTCTTAAGCGCTATGCTGAAAAGTATTCAGGTGTGCTGGACTCAGCCTACGAGCGCCCTGCAGTTGGTGCCTACCCCGAGGCTGGCGCCTTTGGGGCTCTCAATGGCAGCCAGAAGAGTGAACTGGATCCCTGGCCCCTCTCACACAGCACTGATGCAGCTTACCCTTTGGTTCCCCCCTCTGCCCATGATGGTCTGAAGGTGGCGCCGGTGCCTGCAATGCAGCCAGGCTCGGGCAGCATCTCGGCAGGTAGTAGCAACCTGTCTGACTCGGGCTACAGCGGGAGTAGCTCGTGCAGTGGCCCCCACTCCAGTGACTACCCACCCAGCTATAATGGTACCTACCTCTCGTCAGGATACTGCCCCCAAGGCAGCTCAGCACTTCCCCCAGCACCACTTCATGCCCTGCAGTCCGGCCCCACCCTCTTGCCCAGCTACACTCCCTCTGCACCTGTCTATAACTACCCCCCCAGCACCTACCCCCACCAGACCAGCCTCGCGCCCACCTACAGCCACCAAACTGTTCCTTACCTCCCCTCTGGTATAGCTGCTCCAACCCCCATCACCTCACGCCCCACTGTGGTGGGAGGCAGCTACGGCTACCAGAACAGCAGCCTGGGTAGCTCGGAACCCACAGGTTCGCTGAAAAGGAAGGCATTTGAAATTACCCCGGAAGAGGAAGAGGGGGACGGGAGCTCACGCTACAGGAAATACAGCTATGAAGCCTTAAAGTCTGGTGGGAACTCGCCATATAGTGTGGGCGAGAAAGCAGAATGCAGAGGTAATGGGTTTGTCACCAACAGTGCTGACCCGCAGGACTTCAAGCCCAGCAAACCAGGGTCTCAGCCGGGCATTGGGGGTGATGAAGTTGGCAAATACAGTGGCCTGAAGCCTCTGTTGTCCCCAGCGTATGGAGCAGCTGGTGACTACAGCCCGACAGCCATGACAGGAGAGAACGGAAGAGCCGAGCATGGCTTTCCACAGCAGCAGCGTTCACTCAAGCGCTCTGAGCAGCTGAAAAGCACTGAGCAGCATCTGCTGGAGGTGGTAAACAATGAACTGCAGGACTGCTCTCTGCCGCCACTGTGGTCAGACTTGGCCGGCCATGCTCGTCTCAAAGCAGTGCTGGAAGAGGAGTTGCTGTGGCCGGCGCTGCGCCCTGATGGTGCCGTTCGACCTCCACGAACTGTGCTACTGTTCGGTCCACGAGGGGGTGGCAAAACAACACTGGCACGCTCCATGGCCACCCAACTTGGAGCCACTTTCTTCAGGGTAAGTGGCACCACACTGGCCTCCAAATGGAAAGCCGAGGCCGAGCAGCTGCTGGGAATGCTATTCTCAGTGGCGGCAGCACGTCAGCCAGCTGTGGTGCTGCTGACCGAGTTAGAGGCCCTTGAGGAGGATGAGGGTCTCAGACAGCAATTGCAGGCCCAGCTGGAGAAGGCCCAGCGTGGCTTGGTGCTGGTGGTGTGTTCCACACGCCACCCGGATCTTCTCAAGGAGCCGCTGCTGCGCTGTGTGGCCAAGCGCTATCACGTCAGCCTGCCAGATGGAAGTGAGCGCAGGCAGCTGCTGCTGCAGGCTCTCGGGCCGCATGGCTGCAGTCTGAGTGAGCAGGAGCTGGTCGCCGTGCTGCAGCGTGCTGAGGGATTCTCTGCACGTGAGCTGCTGCAGCTCAGCCAGCTGGCCTTGGCTTCAGCTTCAGGCACTAGTCAAATGCATAGCCTCGGTACTCCCCTCTCCTCGCCGGCCTTCAAAGACTTCGAGAGCGCTTTCTGTAAGGTGCGCCCACATGGGCCCCCCAAAGAACCAGACACTTGTATGGAATGGAGCAAGGTGTATAGCCACTGAGAGACAGTTCAGCCACTGGAATCAGGACTGCTTATCTCATCTTTGTGCTGAGACGTAGAGCCTCATGGATGTTTTTTTTTCTTTTCGTTTTCTTTTTGTAGCTACTTACATTGCAGCCAAAAAAAGTGGGATTATTTTGGGAGATTAAACTTTATGGTAGAGAGGCATTTTAGACTGAATGCTTTTTTTGTCTTGGAAACATGCCGTGGTGTGTTGTTTTTCTATAAATAAACATATACTTTATTTTTTCCCCAAATAAAGGAAATATTAGGCATTTATCAGAGGGGGCAATTGTTAGTTGCTTGCTGATAGGAAATCTGAAATATTTTCTGGAATTTCAATCTTTGATTGTAGAATGAACCTTGATTTTATGAATAATGCCCCCATTCACTGCAATTCTCAGGATCCTATTTATTGCCAGTTCGCTCCAATGGCATTGTATTTTTTATTATTTTGATCGATCATTTGGTTAACTTTGGGGTATTTTGGAGCAAATAAACTGTTTTTGACCAAAAATTACCCAAGAAGCACCATATCGCTTTTAAATGATACCTGCCCTATTGACAGCATTTTACCAAAAGGCAACCACCATTATGCAACCTGCTTGAAACCAACAGTATTGTGCAAAACAAATTTACTAAAGAAAGTTCATTGTTAGACCGTGGTCATATTGTGTGCACTTTGTCAAAGCACGGTCTTTTTATGAAAAGTGTATGCATTGCTACCCAAATAGTATTAAGATGTAGGAAGTAAGACAAGAGAGAGACTGGCCCTTACTGTCTGCACAATCTTCTCTGTACACTGTACAAAACAAACACACAAATTTAATATAGAAACCACAGTGTTCTGGGGTGTTAAACCCATAACCCCTAACCACTAGTTTCTGCAGTCCATCTCACATTCCTCATCCAAATTTCTGATTTCCTGAGACAGTCGCTTTGTACCCCGGAAATGCAAGAGCAAAAAATGGTTTCCTCGGTCATCTAGTATTCTCTTCTGCTTACTGTTTTTTTTCTTAGTATTTGTAGTTTTGTTTAAAATACTCAGGAAGAATTTCTTTACCTCAGAAATGATAAAGAATGTATATGTAACCTTAGGGTCTTAGTAGTGAATATTGAGGTGGTTCAGAGTTGTGAGAGAGAGAGAAAGAGAAAGAGAGAATGGTCACAGACCTGTACACACACTGCAGCTGTGGTATTACCTCATAGGAGAAAACTTGAAAATGCTACAAAGACTAACATTGAATGTAATTCAGGTATTTCAGAGGAAATCTGATGCCATAAAATCCACTTTTTGTAATTCTATATAAATACATATTTCCTTCATCCTTTCCATTTATTTCTGATGTAGATTTTGATGGAGTGATGATTGTGTTCATGAAACGTTCTTGTAGATGGCAGTCCTGATGCTCGATTTTGTTGGACAAACTGTTTGGAAATACATAATTTCTACATCTCTTTCTTTCCATGATGCATGATGAATTTGTTTTTAATCAATACACGTTTTAAAGATTTTATAAATACGTGAATAATGCATTATAACTATCCAGCTAATAGTAACCAACCCAAAGATTAATCAGAACACATTTGTATGCAACTGGCAGCTAATCATGTCTAATAATCGACTGTCAATGATGTGTCATGTAGTGGTATATACACACACTGCTGATACACTCTACATGTAGACAATCTAGCAGCTTTTACCAATGTTAATGATGCTCTGTGTTTTGGCTTTTACTCCAAATTGCTTTAAAATAAAGAAAAAGAAAAGATACACCAATAGCAGTTATTGTATATGGTTCAGTTTAAAAAACAACACTTTTTCAAAACGTTACACAAATATTACCATTATATTCATACATGTATTAACACAGGGTGTATGTTAGTTGAGTTGTATAAAGAGCCTGTAGTTTTCTCCTTCCTTTCCATTCTCCTTTTTGCATTTGGCCATGTTCTCCCTGATCTCCAGAAATCCTATAGCACCAATCGAGCCTAGCTGGTGGTTTCAGCCATCCCATAGACATGGGTCAACCGCGATGATCTTCGGCATACATTTTGATCCGGAGTGACATTAAACTACAAAACCCAGCAGTCTTGCACACTGACTACACATGTTATAATTGTAGTTTAGACACAATACAGAGCACTGCCCACTTCTAGTCACAAAAACTGAGAGATTGTTTTATGTAAGACTCACGAGATTTAGATTAATTCTGCTCAAAAATGTGAGAATACCATTGTTGCAAATGTCCAAAGGTATACTGGCCTAACCAGTTAACAGTTTGTTCAACAAAATTGGCATTTATTAGCTGTTTTGAATCTATTAGTACGGTAACTTTGATCTAAGTTCTTGTTTCTTGTACATTTTCTGTAACCATTTCTACCTCATTGTTTTTTTTTTGCGACATATTGTACATGAAAGTATTTATTTCATGTCTTTTTTGATGTCTGTTTTGAAAATGATAATGTTCTTGAACTGTAATGGTCTACCTCAGAAAAGACTGTATTTTAAGAAAGAAATATCACACATTATTAAAGAGAATATGTCAAACCTTTTGACCCGGGTTTATTTCTCACACTGTGTGTGGCTGTGGAGCTGACGTCACTGCAGTTGGCAGGCTACCAAGATAAGCGGCCTGACCTCGGTCTGCACTTGTATCCTCGACTGACCTCGGTGTAGGAGGCAACAAAGTCACCTAGATTTATTAACAAATGATTTACTGAAACAAAATATTCATGAGATTTAGGAGTTCCAGTCATATGATTGGGTTAGTGGTGAAGGAGCTCTGTAATATCTTGACGTGCCTACATGCCATCTCAATGTAGTAGTTTGTTTGGATATTTTACAGGATATGCTAAATAAATAACAGGTAAAGAAAACAAATCTAATATTTATTGATTCATGAATTGCTCTTTTTTCATCCAGGTCCTCTTTTGGCACCTTGTGGAGGCTGTGAGGAGAAAAAAGTGTCAAAGCTGAGACTTTTTTACAGGTTGAACTAAGACCTTATAGCTATGCATTGCTTTGAGCCACCTGGAGAAAACATGAACAGTGAAGTGCACAGATGAAACAGTAATTCTCTTTCAATTAGTCAGTTTATAAATCAGGTTCTCTGCCTAGCAAGACTACTTCAACAAAACAAAAAAAAGTCTTTTAAGTTAGTGTGAAGTATAACAGTCTGAATATTTCAGAAATATTTGTTGTAAGAGATTATTCATGCCAAGCCTAGGTGAGCTATTTTCTCATCGCACCCAGTCACACTGAATTATTTAGAGGGCATAGCTTTCACGCATACATTGCAGAATGCTACAGTGTAGCTTTGGTTGTTTTCATGCATCCTTGTATTGATATTAAATAGATAATGTCACTGGCTTTCTATTAGTTTTGTACTTTAGTGCTGTTGTATGGTACCCTTACTTTTAGGTTTTTCAGAATGAAAATAACATGCAGAAGCTGATAGCAAATCTGCTCAGATAATCAATTTAGATCCTGTGTCCATAGGAATGGGCATCACAGGATTTACAGATTTTTGAATAAATAAAAAACTGAGACTGCTGGGTAAGCAATCAGTCGAGCTTTGCACTATTGAGTGTCATGTAGAAAATTATTATTATAATTATTATAGAAAAGTAGGTAGCAAAAAGACAGAAAAATTAGGACCTTTGATACCATATACATATTTCCACAGATCTGAAAACCTCAAAATAATATCAAAGGGTGAAATGATTTTTAGAGTCTGCTGGGGTTAAGTATATTTCCTTTTGTATTCCCAAAACATGAATCAGTGCAAAGCCTATTAGTGGAGTATCAGCTAAATTTAGTTAAATAGCGCAAACCATTGTGTGTCTTCTGCACCATAACCCCATTCACCATGGTAACCATCTGTGTCGTTGCATTTTGATAGATATCTGACTTGTTCAGCATGAAGCCGACTTCTTGGACCGCCAAGATGATTTACACGACTACACACTCAGCATTTTCGCCCGACATCACAATTGACTGAAGTGGATGAAAAATCAACATTTAAAACTTCTACTAAGAAAAGGGAAGGAAATACAATGCGGGTCATAACGGGGTTAGGCTTTTTTTTTTTCGGTATCAAGAATGCATTGTAATTGCTCTATTGCATTATAAATTCTCTTCACTGTACCTTCTTTTTATGAGGGGTGACAAAGAGCATGCCATGGCTTAGTGTCTGCTCCTTTACAAGCTCATTGCTCTTTATGTATAACTGTAACTATACATACTCTAACAATGCAGAATAAATTCAATATTTTATCACTTTATGAATAATTAAGCATAATTTATGAATATCTTAGTAGGTTTTTATAAACATTACCTCATAGGTGTTTTTTTGTTTTAGAATAGGAAATCAAGAAAGTGTGCTTAAAGTGTGCTTAGGATTTTAGTTTGTATCATGTAGTATGAAGCATTTTAGTGCATAAATAATTGTGTTTTTATTTGAAACAAATTTCATACATCTTTGCTTATTATTATCAACTGTGCTACTAATTCTTGACCTGACTCTATCTTAACACATAAATGAAATAAATTGGTGTACCATTCTGAGCCAAAAAAATAGTAATACTTTGGTTTTGTTTCATTGTCTTCCATACTACTTAATGACAGTGTTTGTATGTTATCCAGTCATTAACTAGCTTTTGGAGATTTTAACATTTTTCCACATGGTATGTGCATTATGCCATAACCTTTTTTGCATGATTGAACAAAATGTTGAACACATTTTATCTCAGAAGAGACCAGACCCTGAGCATTATCTGCGCATAGTGACCTATCGTCATGACCAAAGGCAGGGAACTAATACGTAGCTCAACACTGCATTTTCCACCAATAATGTAAACCAGAAACGAATCTCTGCCTATATGTCTGTTTATTGGTGCCTTGTCTCTGGCTCTACATTGTCCTGTCTAGCCTTGATACTGACAAGGTTGACATCAGAGGAGAGCCCTGACACCGGGTGAGTTAGGGCTGCCAGCTGGTAGCAATCAAGTCTATTTTGAAGTCAGGGACATACGGACCCCCAGGGCCAAAGCTGTAACTAGCCTAACCTGTAGACCCCTCTCCCCCCAAAACCTCTAGTTATCCAGCCTAGCGCTATTGATTCCAGATGTGCTAACCCCTCCGTAAACGGACTTTACCTAAAAGGACCCTGAAATAATCATAGCTTCACAAGCGCTGATGAAGGGGCCAAAAAATGTAACACAGCCAACTTCAACATAAATAAGCCTACTTCTGCCCACTTCATTAGCCTGGTAGAGGACCTCAAATGGTCAATTAACCCTGCTGCATGGTTTATGGTTGACCAAAATCTAAATCTTTTTGCAAATTGTCCTATGTGTGAAAGTCATTATTCAAATTATTGGGCTGATTATTTATTTATATACACTAGCCTTCAAAAGATTGGAATCACCTGTCATATGTGATGAACAGTCATTCCTCTAATCACTAAACTCTTACACAATGTAGTAGATCTAATATGTAAAAAATATAATAGACACCAAAAGATATTTTTAGAGGATTTGTTTGGTATTTAAAGTAATTTGGGAAAAGGTTTTTTAAAAGTCATTAAAAAAGTTAAATGATAAAAATTTAATGATAAAGGAGAAATTACTATACATAGATAATTCCCGTATTGTATTTAAGTATCCACTTCAAGATTTGATCACGGCTTTCCAAAAAAATTGCATTCTGGATATTAATCTTTATATATAAGGACAGTGGTGGCTCAGTGGTTTACTGATCAGAAGGTCGTGGGTTCAAACCTCAGCTCTGACAAACTGCCACTGTTGGGCCCTTGAGCAAGGCCCTTAACCCTCCTTGCTCCAGGGGCGCTGTATCATGGCTGACCCTGCGC
>JAOUQW010000016.1:4221112-4232705 GCA_028565825.1 Olivaichthys viedmensis
ACGACATTTCATTTCAATGTATACGAGGTATATGGAGAAATAACAATAAAAACCTACTTGAACTTGAACTTGAACATCGAATGCCTGCGATGAAGAAACCGATGTACACACTAGTTTGGTAACATCACTTCTGTGCATTTTGCAGTTACATCTTTCCAACACATCCACCCCCACATTCCAGTAACCTCAATGCCCTCTACTCACTCGTACATTCGAATCTTAAGCACTTACATACACAAAGAGCTACACACTGCTTTCTAAAGATCAGTTAAAGATATGCATATTATATGGATCAATAGCACATTTGCACAGAGTCGTGTAACCACCCACAACACAAATGTTATGACATTACGACATCTGATGCCACAAAGAATCGACAAAAAGTCTTGCCAGCCTGCATGCACACCCACTTTGCAGTTTAAACATTTGCAATACTTACTTCCAGAGTATTGTGCTTGACCTTTCAACACTACACATCACTGCGACAGGTAAACACACTCACAAACGCTGAGACTTTAAACAGTTTATTTCCTGAAACAAGAATGGACACATCAATACACCTTCAAGGACACCCTCAGTGCCTTTAATATAACCTACAGAAAATAAACACTGTAACTAGTGCTCTATTCACTTCTATATACAGTATTTTCAGTCGTGAAGTGAGAACGCAATCTTCTACTATACTAACCTTAGAGGTTCACATGACCCTTTTGTCATCACCTTCCTTCCTGTTGCAATCTCCCCACAAAAGCTGACACGGCTTACAAATTGCCACCACACAACCCACCGCAGGCCATTTGGGGAAACTGCGCTGCTGTGAATGTACGAGCTGATGTTGCTCCCATGTAGTGATTTGGAAATGTGAGCAAATTGACCAGTTTTACAGCATGTTCTCAGACCGTTGCAGGAATGTTATTTTTCGAACATCACAGCCCAACCTTCCTAGATTCTTTTGAACACGTTACTGAATGTATTGATAGCATTCTGTGTTGGCTGGGCACATTCACTCCTTACGCAACAAAACCACAAACCCGCAACGTCCAGCACATAATTTTACTAAGTAGTTTTTTTTTTACTCAAGCAGACATCAGTGCAAATTTGTAACCCAACCTGTATACCACAAATAGAATAGGTTTGATGCAGCTGTGTAATCATTGTGGTCAAGGATAGGAACTAAAATTCTAATTTTCTCTGCCAATGTTTTTTTTGTTTATTTGTTTGTTTTTTTAGTGAGAATGTGGGGGACCTGATCAACAGCACTGCCATCTTAGAACACAACACAACCAGCAAGAGCACATGTGCTACTTTCAGGAATATGGTTTGTACAAAATGAGCTCGTTTGACCACACACAGAGTTGCAGTTCGACTTGTGTACAATGTATCTTGGCTCTGCTCCCAGCCTTCTATGAGAATTAGCAAGAAGTGATGTTATCACATGATTTGATGGAGGGAATTCCTAATTCCATGGAATCCTGGCGGTAATTGTTGTAATCAATCATTGTTTCTCTTCCGTAGTCCATCAGGAAGATCAAGCGAGCTGACAGAAAGGGCTCGGAGTCAGTAACAGAGGAGAAGTTTGCTCTGCTTTTCACTACAGAGATAACCATCACAGGCTGTGACAGTCCTTATAGTGTCCAGGTACGTCTGCAATTTTCACAGTTTTTTTTCTTCACTTTTTCAGTTTTACACTGTTAAATTACTCAGACTGAATTATAAATGTCGCTTTGGTACAGTGTAATTACTGTTACTGCTACCATTTTGTGGGAAGAAAGGTCACCCCAGGCTAAGATACGCCACTGACTGAGTGCAGACGCGTAGTCTAGCAATTAGCTGGTTTAATGTACTCAGCCACACATATTACGTACAGCCAGTTGGCATGAGCCATCAGATACAGAAAGTAGGTCAGTGTATTTCAGTATCATTTGGAAAATACACATTAGTGTGTGTCCGTTGTAACAGAAATGCTACAATAGCAGAGGGAGTCCAGCCGGATTTGCCCGTGGATTTGCTGTCGATGAAGAAAAAAAGGAAGATAATTTGGAATGTCAATGCCACTCTTAGCACTGAGAGAAAATTACACTGCTGTTTTACATTTCTACATTTCAGCGTTACAGATTTTCTCTTAATGCTTGGTTGCTTTGTTACTGGTTTTAACTAGCCTGATTTAAAAATGAGAATCAGCTGTGTGGCTTGGCTGTGTGATGGTTTTACAAGCTGGCTGGAATTTCCTAATTGTCATGTTGAATTGTTTTAATTAGTGGCTGCTCTTGCCAGTGTCTTCTTTTTTTATTTTAATGCATTGTATTGTATGATGTCCACACTTTGATCTATGTGACTTAAAATAGTTTTCTTAACGATATAAAATGTACTGAAGGTCCAAACCTAAAAGGCATGGTTCATTAATTACACATATTAGAACTTAGATAGGAAGACTGTGTTTGTTTTATGAGTGTGATGTCTGACTGGTGTTTCTTTTCCTCTTGTAGGTGATCTCACTTCCTGTCGTTGTAATCGTACATGGCAGTCAGGAGAACAATGCTATGGCCACCATCATTTGGGACTGTGCGTTCTCTGAACCTGTGAGTAGCACTGACTAGGTTTTAAAGCCTTGTTAAATAAGAGCTGTGATTAAACAGTGGTGCTTCGTGCTGTTGTGTCCTCAGAACAGGATCCCATTTGTGGTGCCCGATCGAGTGCCCTGGAGTCAAATGTCTGAGGCTCTGAGCTGTAAGTTCATGTCCGAGGTGCAGACGACACACGCGTTGGACATAAGCAACTTGCACTGCCTCGCACAAAAGATCTTTGACAAGCCAGATATCTCAGAGGACTTCAGCAATACACCAGTATCCTGGGCTCAGTTTAACAAGGTATCATTTACATTACTAACAAAGTTACAATGCACACAGTAGCATCCAAAAGCCTACTATAAAGTTCTGCTTTTATTTAATCTGTTAAGCCGTTTTAACAGCATTTTAGTCAGTTGATACATTTTTTCAAAGCTGGGACTAATTTATTTTTTTTAGCTGTTTTAGAACCACTTGTATGAAACTGAAATATATTTGAATATTATGTTCTCATGCCATTAGCTTCTAATTTTAAAATTGGTCAAATGCCATATATTCCATCAAAATGGTAACACATGTATCCTCATATTGACCATGTCCGGGATTTTTGCTGCAGTTCGGTGATGGGCGCAGCACAAAACGGAGAGGTCTACGCTCAGGGACATCTAACTTTTGCACTGTTTTGCACTATTTACAAGCCAATCTGATAACACTTTATTTTAATAGTCCGCTTTTAGACCGTCTACAAACAGTCATCAAAACGTGTATATACTGTCAAAAACCTGTCAGTTCACTGTCATGAACCACCCTATCAACTGATTCTCAACAACATGTCAGATGTTCATCTATCTTTTAACAACATGTCCAATATGACCTTCAACAAAGTGAAGGTCATATCAGAGTATATATCAGGTATATATCAGAGTTTCTGCTAGGAATTTTTGGTGTCCAGGAGTGATTCATATGCTATTATTGTCGGAAAAAACACAACAAATTTGGGCTACACAAGAATGACACCATCAAGTAAAATCAATTATATCTGACTGGATTTTCTGTGTAAGCTATGTGAGCAGAAAGTTCCGTCGATACAAACAAACCGGCAGCGATTTTTCGCCTCGCGTCGCTCAAATCACTCTACGTTGGTCGTTAGTGAGCATTCCAATCTTTAGTTTACTGCCGGTTGCCATGGTTTCACTGGTAGCGCCAGGCTAGTGCTACACAAACGACATGTACTGTATATGCAAAGCCACGCATTTAACCACAAATCAGATGTCTTCCCGCTAAAATTAGATGTCTTACCCATTTTGACCGCAAATGTATTCCTGCTAAAATAAAATTCTGGAAGGAAATCACTTATCCATCCAGAGACTCTCAGAGTCCGTCCCTCAAACAAACCCCCGCAGCGAGCGGCGTTAGCTTCATAACCGACATCCCGGAAGTAGGGCTGATTCCACAGCAGTGAATTCGAGGCTAGCGGCAGATTATAAAAGAGCACAACGGCCAGCGCGCATAAACAGCTACATTTAAACAACGATATATATTTTTTTAGCATATCATCTATATTCATTTAAGAGACTTGAATTATTACATAGGAGTCAGAGAAATTAACTTTATTTACTTTAAATTTCATGTGTGTGTAAGTTTTTTTAAAAACTGTGTCCGACGGGGTTTTATTTTGCCGGTCTTGCAGTTTTTACTGGTCAAATACCGGTATTTACCGGCTAACGGAAACCCGTTATATATAATATAATATATTATATCTATAATTATAATTATATATCATTTTATATATATAATTTTTTTTATTCACGCAGTGTAGGCCTGTGACTTCTTCAAAAGAATTTGTTGTTGGAAGGTTTTTCTTCTGATACTCTGCCAATATACCAACTGAAGAAGTTCATGTTGTAACATTACAACTTCCTGTTGCTTTTTTTTTTTTTTTGCATTGCTGGTAAATATTTATCTGTGAGTTTTTATGGTTGCAAATTGGAAAAGCTTTCCTTATTCGATCTGTTCGAGCTACCCGGTTATGTTTGCGCACATGCACAGATGTAGAAAAATGAAAGATATCAGATTAACAACCCTAAACTCAAATGATCTTGTAACTGCCCGAAATCAGATAATAATTGTATTATTAGTGTGCATGTCTACACACTTAGTGAGATCATTTGCAGTCTAAGTTTCAATATTTCATTGTTTCTGATACAGGAAGTTCTGCCTGGGCGAAACTTCACCTTTTGGCAGTGGTTTGAGGGAGTGATTGAGCTGACCAAAAAATGCCTGAAGGCCTACTGGAGTGATGGGTATAAGAAACATCAGTGTTCTCACATTTACCTGTAAAATTAACAACATCGTCTTTCAATAATGTTTCAGCAAAACTAAGGATACTTACATCAGTGGTGTGTCAATATATAAATTGAAACTGATAATTTCTGCCATGATGGCTGATGATGTGACGGAAGTCCTGAGCGAGAATCAGTAATCTGTGCTGTTGCCCACTGCAGGCTCATCCTTGGCTTTATTGGGAAGCAGCACCTTCACATCATTTTGCAGGACAAACCCAATGGCACGTTTCTGCTGCGCTTCAGTGACTCTGAAATCGGAGGCATCACCATCGCCTATGTTGGCCTCAGTGACTGTATGTATGCAAAAAAAAAGGAGAGATTCTTGGTTACTTGAGTAGAAACATTTGAAATGTCTTTTGCCTTCCTGTTCTGCCGTATGCAGTTTTGGCACCGTTATGTTTAAACATTGTTATGAGAATGTGCTTGTTAGTTTTCATATGTCGTATATGTAAGGCTCAGTTGAATTAAAAGTTGTGTATTTATCCAGTAGTGGGACTGCGGGTTAGCACTTTCACTTTTAGGAGTTTGATGTGCATAGTCAATCTCTCGTTCTCTCTCTCTCTCTCTCTCTCTCTCTCTCTCTCATGCCTGTGTCTCTCCAGCTGGATGTAGGAAAATCCAGAACATCCAACCTTTCACTAAGAAAGACCTGGACTCTGTCGGCCTCGGAGACCGTATCCGGGACATCAGCCTCATCTCGCACGTCTATTCACAAACGCAGGGACGAACGTCGCGACTAACGCAGAAGAATGAAGCATTTAAAAAATTTTATACAGGCAAGTGCAGATGGCTCAATATGACACCCATCACATCATTATGTTAGAGATAGGTGGAAAGTTTTGTGTCATTATGCACAGAGATACTAAATGGTAGATATTGTGTAATCAAGCTTTTAAAGCCCTGGGCGGGACTTCTACTGAATAGGGTTGTGTATTCTTTTTCTTGAGAAAATGTACTTGTCGATATGAGAGATGGGAATTTCAGGCATAATTACTGTTCAAATTTTTCTGGGCATTATTCAAATAAATCTTCGAATATTCAACCTGCCACCCACACACGCACAAAAAATGCCATGTATGGCACAAAACATTAAGCCTTTATCTGCTGCAGTGTGTTAGGCAGTATAAAGTACACTGAGTGACACTTTAAACTTACTACAGCCAGCAAGCGCCATCACATTTAAACCTAATTAATTTCACAACATTAATTCATGGCATGTTTTACTAGATAAGGTAACCGTCTTCTTATTGTACCGGCACACAGTTAGTTGGCTGCAATCACTTCGCACCGGCTAAGCCACCATTTCCCTATAGAGAAAGAGAGAGAGAACGAGAGAGAGAGAGAGCAGTCCCGCTTTGGATTTTACACCTTGCAGCTGTAATTAAAGTCTATTCAAACTCAAATTTGACCCCATTTGCCACTTACCTCTCAAAGCTCAACAACTGAGACAAACTGCTGTATATGATGTGGCAAGAAGCGTCTCAGTTTGTACAGACATGGAGGAAAAATTGTCTTAGTTTCACAGCACCGAATCATTTACACATTTACTGTGACACTGGGCTAAAAATACTGCATGGTGAGACTCACATCCATGACACGTTAACGAGGGTGGACCTATGCATTTATGTCTTAAATTGAGATTTTTTTGCAATACTGCATCTGGCAAAATTTTCTGTCTGTTGAATAGCTTTCAGAAATACTATGCAGTAAGCAAAGAGCAAAACGCTCCAACGCATCTCCCCATCGTTGGCACGCTGTCCTGCAATACTTTAATACTCAGAAACACCTAATTTATTATTCTACTTTTTTAGACTCTCTTGAAAATTCAAATATTCAGAACTATGGACTCATCCCTAATCAATGTGATTAACGATCCATTGTATTTAAAGCAGTCAGCGATTCAATACGATATACATGTAATGCTGTCCAATATGAAGCCATACAGTCTGATTCAGTTTTGTGCAAACAGTTCAATTTCAATAAAAAAAAAAAAAAAAACCTTGACAAGCACAGAGGCCACACCTCCTTTACTGAGACTGACGGGCACTGAGGCCACGCCTCCTTTACTGGAACAGACAAGCGCAGAGAAGCGTGAAGGGGGAGAGAGAGAAAGAGCGAGAGAGATATGCACGTGCAGCCGTATCGTAAATATTGTGATTTGACTCTGTGAATCTTTCTACCCCTACTCCTGCTGGCTTGCCTTTTTAAGAAAAAATAAAACAAATGAGGGCATGAAACATGAGGACTAGTGAAAGTGAGGAATTCTGTACTTGCGAATGACGTGCAGTTTCACACCAGGCACACTTCAGTGTATTTCAGTGTTAATATTGCTCCACTTTTGGTTGGCACATGATAAAACAGTTATTTGGGAACATGTCTCAATTAGTTCAAATCATGACATCAGTTTTAAACTTTGTGTTTCTGCTTCCACATTCTTGTCAGTTTGTCTGTATTGACGCAGAGTTTATTCACTCTATCAACTCACTTTGGTTATTTATATGTGGCCTTTCTTTGGAACAGCAACACTTGGGATTCCTACGAGTTATTTTAACATTTGTAAAAAAAAAAAAAAAAAGAATTCACCTGTGGTGCCACTAGCGATAGAACAAGTAATCTTTGTTATTTTTAGCTCCACAAATCTTACTGTTGGAAAACACAGCGCAATGATATGTCTCCAGTTGGCTTGGATTTTTTTTGGAACTATTACAAATTCTTAAACCTTAAAAATGCTTAATTTATTGCTGATGTAGTGACATTCAGATGTTAACTGCTAAAAGTTATTCACACAAGCTTTTGCATCTCGAATGTGCTTCTCTTCTCAGTAACACTTTAAAGCTTTGAGCCTGTATCATCATCCTGTTCAGTTTAGACTAATTCATTACAAGGCACAAGTGAGTGATTCAACTAGAACTCCTGAGCCACCAACCCTTCTAGCCCAAACGTTTGTTTGAAAAACGTGTGCATTGAAGGTGCACTCTATGAGACTGTTTTGTTGTAAAAGTTGTAGTGGTATTAAAATAAGTATTTTAGATATGTAATATAAAGCCTAAAACTTCAAGCATAGCTTTCCTATTCGATCTGTCTGTGAAGCATGGCTGGCAATGTATAAAAAATGAATGCAATGATAACTATTCATACCATCCAGTATTACAGTTTTCGGTATATTACAGTATCTGCTTTTAGCTTCACATTTACAAAGAGGATGACATTAAATGCCATCAAACATCACAGTGCAGTGCAAAGATTAAATTTTATTTTGCCAATCTTTTTTTATTGATTTTGCCATGAAACAAACAAAATAACATAGAACATACACACATGACTTCAAGATAAAATGATTTGATTAGGTGAACTGCTAGAATATTTTTAAACTGACTTGTGCTGAGGATCACTCTTAGCCTTCAGTAGTTTATCAAAGCAATATAGATTTTTATTTGGTCTGTTCTTTAAAATGTATTCCACCCTGTTTTAAAAGTCTTGTACTGTTCGGTTAAGGGACATCCTCCGAAATGCTTTTGTAATGTCTTTATCTGTATTGGATTGCATTACGGTTTAACTATTAAAGATTTTGCATATCACGTTGTACCATCATGCTGTGAAGTAAACATAGCTCTTTATTTTCCCACAGTTCCTTCTGCGCCACACCCAGATGGATACCTGCCATTCAAGCTCACCACTGTGGTGGATCAGTAAGTAATGTAACATTTAAGAGTCTCTTTATTCAAGAAACCATTCGTACTAGACATCAAAAACATCAGCCTCTGAATCCATGTGCTTAATGAATTCACTTTATTTGAGGAATTAGTGAACTGCAATTATACATACACTTGACTCCAGAATTATTGGTACCCTTCAAGATAACGGGCAAAAAGGATTATATAAAATAAGCATTACACATGATTCAAATTTTCCACTCAAACAATTGGAGTAAATACTTACCGTTCCTCTAACAAAAATCATTCTCATAAGAACTTTAAAAATGTTTTTTTAAATAGTAGTATTTATTCTCAAAACCATATGTTGCAAAATTATTGACACCCCTAATGAATATTTTTTTCATCTTTGAAAAACAATTCGTTTTTTTTTTATTGCTCTTAGTATCCAGAAACATGTTGTCTTTATATGAGCAACCAAATATGAGGTTGCACGCATTTAAAATAAAATTTGTCTTCCATCGCCATGGGTGCAAAAGAACACCCCAATGATCACAGTTTCAGATTAAGTATTTATTAAAGGTGCCAATAATTCTGGAATTGTGACAGTAACAAAGGCAAGATCCATTTCTAGTAGTCTCTAGTAATACTTTCCATTGGATGACAGTCATTGGTACGGAATCCACCACAAAATTCCATTGAGTGTAATTAGAATAATTAAACAATTATTTCAAAACATTCATGAACGGATTCATGGATTTATTTGATGAAGCCATGAGGCTATGAGGCAGGGAGTGGGCTGATATTACAGTCATGTATTTGTCTTATTTATGCTGGTCTTGTGTGTGTTTCATATGTCCAGGGAGCATGGAGCTGCCATGACACCTCAGCCTGAAACAGTGCAGGATTTCTGCATGTGAGTATCTAAACGCACACACACACATTTACTCACACACACTCACTCTAAAGGTCTGTATCAGCTGTTCTTGTAGCCATGTGAGAGAGAAGACCTGGTGAATGTAAATCAAGCTACAGCAAGTTGGCCAATGTTAATGTTTAAATACAAACCAAATATTTCTCATACTGCTCACATGATCATGTGCTTGTACTATGCTGGAGCAAACAAAAATCACTGGACACATTTAATAAGTGAGACTGTTAATAGCAAATGTTCTTATTAGTAGTTCTTCATTACTATAACACGGCCACATAAACACATCTTTTTATGACATTTGAGGTCACGTTTTAATCATTGATCTTTTGTCCCATTAGGCCCCAGGAGAACATGTTCGGTATGCATAAGTAAGTATTAATGTTCATACAGCTGTTACCACTTCATAATGCTGCTACTGGGAGGCGTAAATTGAAAAAAGAAAGAAAAAAGATACCAATGCAGAGAAAGTGACACAGAGCATGAGTATTTTACTGAAACATGAAGTAATGTTAAAAGGTAGGCATATGGTGATAATCATATCATTAATAATTTAATGCATATAATATTATTAAAATATTATGCAAGATATCGTCAGAGGTGGTCTCTCAATTTTAGTACCTTATTTTAAGAATCATGGACATGACTTTTTAATTTTTTTAATTTTTTTAATTTGTTCATTTAGGTTGTTTTTAAACGTACTGTCTTTGCACCTTTAATTTAATTTCAGAAAGAATGTGGTGCTGTTATGTAATAAAGAAAATGTGTAGTAATTCTTTAAATAGAATGTAGTGACAATGTCATAAACATAATGTTAACCTGACAAAAGATTAAATAAAAACATGATTAAAGGTTAGAAAATAATCGTGAGATGAATATTTATATATTGGCACATGCCTATTAAATACAGAAGCTCTGAAAGGTATTTCCACTTTTTTTTCTGATTTGTGTAATACAACATAAACAGCTGACAAATCATTTACAGCACTAATTTTACGCCAGAAGGGTAATTCTTGAAAAATTAACTGCGGGGAGATTAGCTCATGGGCTAATCGTTAGTAGTTATGGCACACAGGTTTTAACAAAAAAATGACTAACTGTGGCTGCATTTAATGCTTTTGTGTCTCGCATAAACAGGTTGCATTCCTGTTGTGGGATTATCAAAGTATCAAAGTAACAATTAATGTACTGTAATGTGCAGGCTTTAGGCTCTGTATTCCGTACGGTTTTCTACAAGCTGCCGTCGCCGCTGCAGACACAAACACGCTATCGATTAGTTTAATAGCTGAGAGACTTTTCATTGTCAAGAACATAAACACATTCACAAATGTGAGAGAATAAGCGCTCTCTGTACTCAGAATCATGGAGCCGAACCTTTGTATCTATATGAAGTATAATGCTTTATTCATAACATGCTAATTGTTAGCATTTTGCTCTCCCCGCAATTTTTTTTATCCCCACCAGGTTCCACAATTAGGGTAAGGAGAAAAAACAATCTCATGGTATAACATGCTAATTGTTGGCCAACTGTTATCCCAATTTTTTTTTTCACGTTACCCTTCCTGCACACCTCAACAGTGAAAACTTTATTGTGAGGGCTAAAATGGTAAAATTGATGCTGGAAATTATTTTTTCAGCTGTTTTTGCTGCATTGCAGAAAAAATAAATACGTTGGACATTTGACTCAGGAACACACTTTAATTTTTTTTTCCACCTTACCCTTCAGGGTTTCTGTAAATAAAAGGAATAGTTTGGTGAAAAATCAAATTTACACAATTTTTCCCTTCCCTCAAGTGTAGTCGATCAGCCAAGACATGCTTGGTGTGCGTCGTTTGCTTCTTTAATTTTGTATAGGAGCTACGAAGCTAATGTAGCTACGGAAGTCTATCTCATCCAAAATCTTTTCTGTAAATACATGTCCACACACCGTGTATGTGTGTGTGTGTGTGTGTGTAATATATATATATATATATACACAGTCAAGCCGGAAAGTTTGCACACCCCTTTCACCTTCTCCATGTTCCATTACATTACAGACTTATTCTACAGTAGATTGAGTTAAATTTTTGCCTCAAACATCTACACACAATAGCCCATAAT
>JAOUQW010000016.1:4234065-4248618 GCA_028565825.1 Olivaichthys viedmensis
GCTCGTTCAGCAACTCCCCCCTGCGTCTCTCTGACTGTGATCTGGAGTGTGTGAGCACGACACCCGGGTCCAGCGGTACTCACATGCTATCGCTGTAGAGGAGGGAAGGGTGAATCACTTTTTGCACAGTTCTGTCTCTCTCTCTGCGACGCAGTTCGCTTCCTCGTATCCCGAAGCCCCCATGCCCCAAGAACAAATTTACCCTTCCCTCCTCTACAGCGATAGCATGTGAGTCATCGCACACTGCACATGTTCACACACACCCCCAACTTAAACTTGCTTTCGATTATCACACTGCATGCCGTCTTATTTTGTCTCATCTCATTCAGGGATTTTATTTACCAACAATAAAAAAAACAGCTGCAAATATCAGATTTGGTAAGTTGGAACCCCTTTTTGTTATCAGGACACCAGACGCACCAAGTAACATGGAGCTGGAGGAAATTCTCTCGAATTTCGACACTCAGTTATGATACAAAAGACTGCAGCCGTCTTCCTGCTACAGGAGCCCCGCGCAGAAACAGAAGCAAAGCATTACGCGCAAACACACACGCTAATATGCTTCGGGGCATACAATAAATCAGTCAGCTCCCTGTGGATGGAACTTGGCTCGTCTTCATCGTATCAAGGATATCCAATGGCCTGCTACACTAAAGATGAACAGAACAGCGCACACGCTTTTGCTCAGGTTTATTTGTCCCATCTGTTCTGTGGTGGATAGGTTTGGGATATACAGGCAGGCTTAAAGGCACGTTTTAGAATAAATTTCCATTAAAATGTAATGAAACAGTAAATGAATATTGAATGAAAAATGGATTTGTCTTGACAGTAGCCTATGGTAAGTGTGGAAGCAAACAGTGAAGCCTGCTTTTTGTTCTCCATACTGGGCGTTTGTTTTGTTTACTTCCAATTCATAAAATTTGGCCAGTCATGTGACTTACAAATAAAAATATTGCTTTGTGTACCTTTAAGCCTGTAAATGGTGTGATGGTAAAAAAAAAAAACTAGGACAGTCTCTCTATGCTTCTTATTTCTTTTGCCTGATGGGAAAGAAATTATGACACGGGGTGGTCTTTTTTTTTTTTTTTTTCGCTCAGCTGAGCTTGCACAGTTCTTTCCATATGCCAGACTCCCTTAAAGTGCCCATGAAATCTCTTGCCAATGCGGATACAAATATGTCAGTATATCTCGAAAGAATTACAAAAAAAACGTGTATTGTAGATATTCTTTTAATAGTTGATCAGTTCCGGGAAAACAGTGAAGAAATGTTGATGGCTCATCCTACTCGTCCAATTTGCGTCCAATCAAATGCTCTCTAGAACGCATATGTCCCGCCCCCGTAAACAAACTGTAGGTATAGCTCTACAGTCGCAGCAAACGGGTCATTTGTGTAGTTTTGGTCGTGCAGCTTCCAACACATTATTCCCTTTCCCAACCAGTTGGGTTGCGCCAACCCTGGGGCAGGGTTGGCGTCAGGGAGCGGTATCGAGGGCTGCACTGACCGTGATGATGTATGCGCTATGACGCGCAGTTAGGATACAGCTAATGCATGTGTATGACACAGCGGGCGAGCGAGGATTTGGAGATATTGAGATACGTTAGTTAGTGTGTGTGTTTATATTGTCCAGGACGCTTGTTTCTCGATACAGTTTTATTTCACTGTTGCGTGTTAAAAGGCAGTCTTTTCCCTCTCCCCCGCGGGAAGCCTACTGCCCTCACTTCTGCATTGATCCTGGCCGGTATCAAACAACACACGGCCCGGTACCAATACGAGGCTCTGTGGTTGGAAACCTCTGCTCCAGGATACCGAACAAGTTGCAAGTGTGGGCAAATTGGCAGTGAGAAATCCTACACAGTTGAAAACAAGTTCTGTTTAAACTCTCGGCTACACGTTTAACCGATTTGCTAAGCCATTGTTGAGTTCATTTAAATTTGGCGTGATATTTGTGGTGTATATCTCGAACGCTATTGGCTGTTGTGGAAATAAGTCAAGTTTCAAAATGAAATACATCAACATACGGAGTCAAATCACGACTCTCAAGCCATTTCATGGACATTTTAAAGCCACATTGAGGAATTTTTAATGCCATTTTTGTTTACATGAAATTCACTATACACTCCCCAAGGTTCTCTAGTGTTTACAAATAGAGTTAAATCAGATTCTGAATTTCACCGGTTGTTGGTTTTTGAATTCATTTACATTTAGTCATTTAGCAGACACTCTTACAAAAAGTGCAATACAAAGTAAATGGAGAATCGGTAAGGATTTACAACCTAAAAGCCTAGAGACAAATGACGGTTTATACAAGTGCTGGAGTCATCCAGTCTATAACTAAAAAGGACAAATGCAAAACCTAGATGAGGACTCGAGTAAGGCCCTAGATTACTAAAGGTGTGCGTGTGGACAAAACGTCCAAACTAGACAACACTCGCAAACGTCCAAACTAGACAACACTCGCAAAACAACGTGCAAGCTGACTAACAGGATCTCAGGAGGATTGCGTCTTTCACATGAGCAAAATAGCACGTCTTGCCAGTTTGCCTGAATGAATATTTCTACCTAAACGTGCAAAAATACAGGGCGTTGTCAATGCAAATAGATTAATTTAGCACCCGCAATGTGCATCCTAAAAGTCGCTTTGGGAACAGCGATTGTGCACATAAATTATTACGACCAAATGGCCAAATGGTATTGAATTTGAATTATTGAATTTCTGCCGTTTTAAAAACAAAAATAAAACTATTATTTCTTGAAATGATGTCTTAATGTCATCATTTTGGTTTTATATTCAATATTTGCCACACATTCACATTCTCCAATGCCAACAACATTCAAGTCTGTGAAAAGATCTTTACATTTACCTTATGGACAGAACACACTCATGTCTACATGCTTATCGTATTTTGAACAGTTTTCCCCGACACGTCTCATCGCTTTTAATGTGGCATGTTTCAATTTCAGTTTTACTCTTCCAGGAGTCTCTTTGCGATCCGAGCTCAACACAGCTATCGAGAACAATTAGCATGCGCAAAAACCTTGGTTACATATTGATTCCTACCCCCACTTATGACATCATTTACGCAGTCATTCTTAGTAAAATCACCCACAAGATGGTCACTAACTGCACGCCAAATATATCTGATTGCACGAGCAAATTAGCCTCTTTATTTGGGGTCTTGGTAAATCAGAGCCCGAGTGTGTAAAGAATAAATGCCAGTGCAGAAAAATAGAAAGATGTTGTTCAGTGTCACGAGCGCGGCTGTGCGTGCGACCACGTGCTTTTGTTGTCATTTTGTTCCCTGTCACGTGAGTTCTGTTAAATGTCCCCAGCTGTTCCTCGTTCGTCTCCGCTTGATTACTAAGTGTTTAAATACCCGCATGTTTCCGTCCTGTGTTGTCTCGATGTTTGTGTGTTTAACACGCCTGTCGCGGCGTGTGTTTGTTTGTGTAAACCCAGTTTCTGTTATATAATAAATATGTTTAAATCAAGGAAGAGCCTCGCGCTTGTGTCCGCACTCCCGCGCAAACATTCCGTGACATTCAGAGTTCTGTCAATGAATATTAGAAGGAAAAATCTGTTTTGGTCTTCCACTTGTCATATAAAATTCCTGACTGTGGCTTTAGCCAGAATTTTCATTCCTTTTCATTCCACTCTTTGACTGTACTGTACTGTAAGTGCCATGTCATACGAAAAAGGGCTTTCACCTTGAGAGAGCAGCTAAACAGCTTGATCCTAAAAGGCATTCAGAGGCACTAAACTTCAGAGACAAAAGGATAGTTGTTGGCGTTTTTTGGTAGTCACTGACTGATCTTGGTGCTCCTGAAATTGATTCTGCTCTTCCTTGTAGACCTTGTTGCTTTATTGAACGCACCAACAACACGACCAAAATGACATTACCCTTTGCCAGTGAGGAGGATGTTTAAAATGTAATTATGCAATTTGACAGTTTGCAGGCAGTTTAGTTCAGTAACTTCAGTGTCGTCAATTAATCACTCACTTTCACCTCCATTTAGTCATATGAAATCTCTTTGATTCTAGATAGCAGTGTGAGCTTTGTTGCAGCTGAAAGTGACTATTCCTGCACTTTCTTTCCTCTAGCACACTTACAGTTGTGATTTTGTATTGTTGTTCTTTATTCCTCTTCAGAACATTTATAATATTCAGTATTCACAACCACAAAGTTCTACTCTCTGAATACTTCTTAATAAAAGTAACAGTATATGATCAGATATAATCTATGGAGTAGCCCAATAATTTTTTTTATGTTTTATGTTTTGTTCATACATAGGCTAGACTACTAATAATCTGTTCCGTCTTACACATTTGTTTCATATGCAGTGTTTTACATGTAGCCTTTAGTCTTCACCTGTTTGTTTTTTTCTTCTGTAATTCTTAAATTTGGAATATATGTGTGTTCTTCCTGCAATGAAATGTGATATTGCCTCGTAATAATACTGTTATTTTTGTTTTGTTTTGTAAAATATTATTTTGAACCATGAGTGATTTGTTGGGGCTAAGGGGCAGTCAAAATCAAATGCAAATAAATATACAACGACAGTAACATTCTGTAATACCCTTAAATTGGTCCTAAATTCTTCCCACTGATACAATTTTGTTTTTATGGAACAAATGCTTTTCTAAAGAAGCTGTGTATTAAAAAATTATAAAATGTCCCTTGATGTAACTTATAAACTAATGCATGTGCAAAACAATGCTTCCTTTTTCATCAAGACAAAATGTCATATACCCAAAAAAAAAAAAAGTTAAAATGAAATATGCAGTAATGTGACATTTGTATGTAATATAAATTATCAAGATATTCTCTATTCAGTTCAGGAAAAGACACAAAAATACAATTTTATAATACAAAATTACAGATGAGTCCTAATGATAAATGGTGGAAAATCATGTTAATGTGAATCACACGTTCCTCACCTCATATTATTAAATAAGAGACATTCATGGACTTGAAATGATCATTAATGTCTATTTATCTAGTTTGAACAATCATTTGAAATTACAAAAAAAAAAAGTAAATCTTTACACTGTACATAACATCTCGAGCCCAAAATGATGTCTAGTTCTCATGTAAACATGGAAGAATCTGTCAAAGGTCCACTGAATAAAACATCTTCAAAAGGTTAGAGATAATAAGCAGAACATAAGCAGTCTCTCCCGTCCCTCATGCCCTTTAATGCCACATGTGTTTGTGTGTTCACTGATCCGGGACCAGAGCAGGAAGAGTGCAGGGAGGTGAAGAGGAGGGAGAGATGGAGAGACATGCCCACTCCTTTGTTATTCATTCTTTTAGAATGAAGGGAAAAGCCAAGGAAGTACGTTGACCATCAGTAGAAGTGAAGCCTCGAGAAAGCTTGAGATCTCACCAGCTTTGCCTCTATGGGTAGGAAAGGCTGGCTCTGATGATCCAAGAGGGAACAGACATTAAAAATGCTTAAACAAATAAATAACCTTCCTCTCTAACAATAAAGGAAAAGAATATATATATAAATCACTGCATCATCATGCACTCGTTCTGCATTCTGAACATTTGCTCAATTTAAGATATAGTCACTCATTTCCGCAGAATGAACACAAACAAGCTGAAGTCCATGACAAATCAGATCTTATCTATTTAAACTGTTACTCAACACACAAGATGTCACCAAACAAATTATTATAAACAATAAACCTATACCTGCCAAGTCATGCGACAATGGGTGTTTTATAATCACTAGGAAATGTATGCCGAAAAAGAGCAAGCTGAACACAGACCACAATGTAAATTCTAAAATCCTGGAGGCACCCAACAAATTTAAGAAAAATACTGTCAATAAACATGATTTTGAAATAACAGAGAAAATTACAAGCGCTTTTATCGGATTAGGAAGAGCTAGATTAAGAAAGGACATTTTTGTTTCGAGTGGTTGTGTTTATTTATTTTTTTAAATGAGAAAGACCTGACTAGCGTTTCAAATTTTTTGTTTAAACCCATTAAAAATATTAATGAAGACACCAAACTGATCCGATGCGTGAGGGAGGATGGGGATGGGGGGCAAATAAAAACTCAATAAAACACATGCACGCACACACACACACACACACACACACACACACAACTGAAAGTATGTCTCAGTTGCATTAAAATTGCTTTATAATGCTATAATATAGTGAAAGATGAAAACAAAACAGAAGAGAAAACTAAAACAGTAGCGAACGCTCAAAAACTCTGTGAAACCGGAAAGCATGCAGAATGAAGTCCACTCCTAGTCAACTACAACTCAGAGATGCCCCTGTCCTGAGCAGATTCGGCCACGGTGCGCCACCCTCAGTGGCAAAGTCCTCTTCTAAGCTTCATTCTAGGTCCTGCAGTCTGAGGGGTGGGGGGTAGGGTGTAGGGTGTAGTGTGCAGACTGTAGGTGATGTAGAAGATGTAGAGATTCCTACTGGCCCTATTTCGACACGTCCAGATTTCAGATGCAGCGTGAGGGTATAGATGTGGGTGATCTAGTAGTCGTGAAATGTATATGCATTTGGTGAGGTTATAAGGGCTGAGTAAGCCAACCTTTCCTGGCTGTGTTTATTTATAGAGCCTGTGTTTTAAGTTCTATGGGCTCCCCCCGCGTGTCCTGCTGGCCCTCGGCTTCGGTGGGCCGACTGCCTTTGAGCACAGCGATCCTCTCGGAGAAACCACGCATACGAGGGAACAGCAGGAAGTCATAGAGCAGTGCGCCCAGAGCACCGCCGATAAAAGGGCCAACCCAGTACACCTGTCAGAAATAGAGGGACATTTAGGATTTGATCTCCAACATTTCATATGCTGGATCAAGAAAGAAATGCAGTAGAAACTCAATTAAAGGTGCAATTTGTAATGTTTAAAAGTGTAATAATCATACAATTTCGAATATAAGTTAGGATAGCTGCCATTCACAATATTGCAATGCAGTGGATTGTGTAGTTTCTTTATTTCAGGCTTCTGTGTAAATTTTTCCAGCCCAGAAATTAGCTCCACCCCAGTCGGAAAAGAGCTGCTCAGCTCTACCTCTTTCCACTAAAAGGCAACTCACGATCCATAGGGGTCGGGTCAGTTAGGAGGAAGAGGAAGGCTTTTCGGTGTTTTCATTGCAATAGGAATGAAAAAAATTACAAATTACTAACGGCTCCTTTAAGGTTCTGTGCGAGTGATCGGAAGGTTGTGAGTTCGAATCCCACAGAGCAAATTTCTGGCTCTTGAGCTCAGCTCTATGCTTGGATTGTGTTCTCTTTTACTTTGGATAAAAACATTTGCCAAATCGATACTCACCCAGTGGTTGATGAAGTTTCTGACGAGCACAGCGGGTGCAAAGGACCTGGCAGGGTTCATTCCAGCACCAGTGTAGTATATCTGCAAAAGATTTCAACAGAAACTTGAGACTTAACGCAACTCGGTCACAAATTTATCATTCAGTTCTACGTTTTGTGTTTGTGATTCTAGTAATATAAGAGTCTCTCAAAGAAGGACAATAGAATGCTAATAATAGAAGAGCCTCTCCAGGCTGCCTCTTACCCCAAGCAGATGGCCCATGAGCACAGAGAAGCCAATGGCTAGAGCAGCAGAGCCCAGCCGGCCGTTACGCCTCTCATCAGTCACAGCGAAGACGCACACCACCAGCTGCAGAGTGAGGAACACTTCCATGGTGGTGGCCATGCCAAGGCTGATGCCAGGCTGCAGCTAGCCACAGAAAGTCGCACGGGTAGAGCAGAGTCAACATCAACATTTCTTCTTCTGCTGTGACAGCGCTACTCTTGTGGAAACTAAAGCTCGGAGGAATCCGAGTTTGCAATAATATCAGTGCTGGCCCAGTGTTTTGGGAAGTGCAAGTCACACCCACAGCAATCATGGCCAGATTTGTAATTTATCATACTTTTTAATCAATGTCAAACATTTATGGTCACATTAATTGAATTTATTTTATGCGTAAATATGAATGCATGGTTCAGTTGATTAGCTTATGTACTCAGTAGATATTGACTAGATTCAATCACACATTGGACAGTCTATTACAGAAGCAGCAATAGCACAAAATGTCCCAAATGGACTTTCTATACTATTTGTGCCATCACTTTGTCCTAAACTAGACAGCAGTCTGAGGGTAGGTCTATGGAGAATGAAGTGGCGCTCCTTTCACTTACTGTGTTAAGAGCCAGATTTCCCCTCATGTTGTTCGGCGTCACCCCATACAGAACAGCAGCTCCTGCCAGCGCCCCCAAACACTGAGCACAGATGTAGAAGAAGGCGCGGAACAGAGACATCTGGGAGCTGACTACGTAGGCAAAGGTGACGGCCGGGTTGATATGGCCGCCACTAATGTGGCCGATGGACTGGATGAATGTAGCGGCCGCCAGCCCGAAGCAGAAGGACACATGGAGCACGTTGTAAGAGCCGCTGGTCCAGCGCAAAGCAGCACCGAGCCCAAAGAAGACGAAGAACATGGTGCCGTAGAACTCGGCGAAAACGGCTCGCCAGAAAGTCATGGACCGGAACTCCCACATCGCTGCAGTAGGGGTAAGCTAAAAAAAAACTGGAGGGATGTAAACTGAGAAGGATAGGTGCCTCCAAGTAAAAGAAAAAATGTTGCCTATAAATTTACCTGCAAGAACTTATTTTGAATATATTTTGGTGGAAGGATACAAAAATTAATGGTTAGTAACTTTTAGAGCAAGCGTAACAACACAAATGCCTCTCTAAGCTACAGACGTGTATACGCACAGAGCAACGCCACTTCAGAGTGAAATCATCTGTTCTGTTTTTGTCATAAAGCTTTGTGTCTGGGGCTGGCTGTTGTTGTCTGCATCTGTGTGAATGCAGGTTAGTGTTAATAAAGATGTATAGAGATGGACATACAAAAGTTGAGCATGCCCTGCAGACATTCAGTCCCTGTGCCGGGGCCAATGGTGCCGGGGGTATTTATAATGCCCTTGGGCCAGAGTGACGCCATCAACCCCCTGCAGGCCTGTGGGAGGGGTGTGGGGACAATACACGAGTGAAAACAGAAATACTTAACCCTTTTCTCACCCGTGCCTCCTACCCTCTAGCTCATGATCAGGTGCAATGACACCAACATTGGTGGCATCTAAAAGAGGGAAGTTCACACAGGGATAATTTTACTTTCACTTCAGTTTTATAGGTTCTTACACTTTCACAATCAATGTCTTCAGTTCAACCCTGCTGGGTTCCGGTAATGTGCCTGAAAAAGGAACATAACACACTAATTTGTCTCCAACTTGTGCCACTTACAGACGATCATGATTACTTTCAGACCACTGGTTAATCTAGGCCTACGCTAAGACAATGGAATATCTCCATTGACATTGTTATTACATCCAGAACTAGTCCTAGTCTGGAGAAGAGGCTCCAAATGATTAGGGACCTCATTTGCAGTGTAACACTGTGGTTTGAACTAGTATTCTACATTTGAGCCCCTAAAAGCTTTAGTGCCCTCACAGTGAGCATTAAGTGCTGACAAAAAAAAGTCTCGTTATGCAGAAAGCCCCAGACATTAACTGCCCTGTGTGTGGCTAAGGGAATTCTGAAATACTAATACCCCTTAAGTGTGATTGATAGTAATTTGGGTTGGAATAGGACATTCACAGAAATGTAATCTTCATATGGGACTTTATTTTTTGCATTTTTCAATTCTGTGTAAAACAATTTATAACCCACATTCATTTAAATAATAATGGGTATAGAAGTTATGGAAAGTTTTTCTCATAAAATCTAAAAGTCCTGATTTAATTATATTTTTGGTTCGCTCCCTCAAAATCGAAAAGAACTGCTAAAATTGTATTTTTGATCAGCTTTTTAAAATTACATAGCCACCCTCGAGGTCTCACAGCCACATACACACCCACCCGTCTCCTCCATCTTCAAACTATAAGAGAAAGAGGGATTTTTCTACAGTGTTGAGAGCATGGGCTTTGCCACACGACCTGCTTGTTCAAGGCTGTGCCAGTTTGTTTGGTGCTGAGTTGATTAGGCAGAGTTTTACGTTGTGTGTGCTGACCAGGCTGTGCAATAAAGCTCTACAAAATCCATGTTTGAAAAGGAGGAGGGGTGCAGGATGGGCCAGCGTTGAGCCGCTGTCACCCAGAGCAGGGTAGCACTGAAAGAATACTGCTGCGCTCATCCATTTGCCTTTTGATCACAGGGGAAACAAAAGGCTGGCAGTTTCCATCTCTGATTTGTGTTGCTCTTGCTAGAAAACACATTTAACAATAACTGCTCTAATAGGGTAAAACCATCAGAACACTTAGGTTGACCTGCTACAGAACAGTATGCTCATATATTTGAAGGGTAGACAAAGGCATTCTTAAATATATTAAATGAGCTTAAAATGCTGCACAAGAGATAAGGGAAAGTCTGAATGGTTTTGGGTAAGTAAGGTTCCCTTAGACCTTTCCAAGAGCTTCAGGCAACTCTAATGACGCCGTCTCTCCCCCACTGTGCAATTTTTCTTCAAAGGTCTAGCTCAGTGGTTAAGGTTCTACTGTAGTGATCCAATGTCACGGCGTGTAGCGGCGGAGGCAGGACACAGGCGCAAGCCGATTAACATCTAGACATTTATTAAACTTCAAGCAAACAGAAACTACACGTAACACGAAACACAGGACATGAAACATTAACCGACAAACTGGACAGGAACACGAGGGCTTTTAATACACACACTGATTACATAGATGAACGAGACGCAGGTGGAATCAATCACATCACGAGACAGGGGATTGAACTTCAACACAAAACATGTCCACATAACGCACGTGGCGCTTGTTGCCATGACGACCACCACGAGCGGTCACGTGCACCGCAGTGCAAGGCAGCGTGCGCGTGACAATGGCGCTGCACCGGCATTCGAGGGGGGGCCCCGGACACGTGGGCCCCACGACCATGTTTAGGTGGGTGCTTGGAGGCCAGCGCTGCACAGGGGGACGAACTCCATCCCCTGTGCTGCCCGGGAGCAGAGCTTCGACTTCCTCCCCGGGATTGGGAGGTGGAGGAACGTCGCCGTCCTTGAAGCCTAGAGTGATGACAGACTCCTGCGGCGTCAGGGAATTTGGCCACGCCTCCTGCGGCGACAGGGAATTTGGCCACACTTCCTGCAGCGACAGGGAATTTGGCCACGCCTCCTGTGGCATCAGGAAAGTTGGCCACACCTCCTGCGGCGTCAGGGCATTCGGCCACGCCTCTCGCGGCATCAGGGAATTTGGTCATGCCTCCTGCAGCGTCAGGGAACTTGGCCACACCTCCCGTGGTGTCGGAGTATTCGGCCACGCCTCCTGTGGTGTCAGGGAATTCGGCCACGCCTCCCACGATATCAGGGTATTTGGCCACGCATCCCGCGGCGTCCGGGATGACCTCGGCGGTCGTCAGCTCCCCCCTACAAATTTCCTGGGGGATTTTCTCCTCCACTCCTGGGAGGCTGGTTCCCCCGCGCGCCGATCACTGCTGCGGCGGTGCTGAGACAATCAATCCGCCGTCGATGCTTCACGAGCTCCCGCAGCAACTCCTCCAAGCCATCTGCCATCTCAGGCAGTTTGCTGTCCTTTTTTTTTAAGGTCGGTTAATTTGTCACGGCGTGTAGAGGCGGAGGAAGGACACAGGCGCAAGCCGATTAACATCTAGACATTTATTAAACTTCAAACAAACAGAAACTACACGAAACACAGGACATGAAACATTAACCGACAAACTGGACAGGAACACGAGGGCTTTAAATACACACACTGATTACATAGACGAACGAGACGCAGGTGGGATCAATCACATCACGAGACGGGATGAACTGAGACAGACATCAACACAAACACATGTCCACATAACGCGTGTGGTGCTTGTCGCCATGGTGACCACCACGCACGGTCAACACAAGGCGGTGTGCACGTGACATCCAGAAGGTTGTGAGTTCAAATCTCAAGACTGCCAAAGGGCCACTGCATCACTCATTATCCTTAACTATTCAGCTATAAGGTTGGAGTAAATACTGCTTCACTTATAAGTCACTTTGGGTAAAAGCGTTTGCCGAAAAAGTAAATAGAAATAGAAATAATAAAGTATAAAAATACATGAGTGCCTCAAGGGATATGCTTTAACTGCAGAATGCAGGACATGGATACAGTATGAGTGTATTAGACAAGGTCTTTTAGTAATCTAGGTCATGTTGAATGTAGTAGTGACTCATAGCATCTGGATTTGTGTTTCATGAAGGGGCTTTATCAGGCCTGCTGAAAGAGAAAATCTATTTTATCAACACTTTTTTCCCACTATTCAATAGAACAGATGAAGCCCCTTCGATGAGTGGAGAAACATCTTCGTGACTGAAATGCAAGTCCAGCTGCCAAAATTTAGTATGGATTTAACAAATGTTCTATACTAAAATAAGACTTCAAGAAGAGCAACCAGCATTTAGTGTGCAAGCAGATGAGCAGGGTTTATGAAGCAAATCATCATGATCCATGTATAAAGGATTGGTTCACAAAACGCATAACTTAGTTATCAGCTGCATCAACACCAGATGTCTAGGTCTTTTAATTCAAGAGAATATATTCATCATTGTCAGATCTTAGGAGAACCTGGTAAAACCCACAGCGTGGAATTTGAAACTCAACTTTAGAGATATGTCTACACTTTCACCTCAGAGTTTCACTAGGACTGAGACAACACCGACTCTGGTGTCTTGCATGCGGAAACAGGCATTTTGTGACACAAAGTTGCGATGACTTTGCAAAGGCAACCTGTTTGTACATTTCTATTGTGTTGTGGATTACACTGCTCATGTGTTGGTAAGCCACTTATTGTGTACAGAGCATCCAGAGTACGGGGACAGGCTCTTTAAACACGCTTGCATGAGGACTTTTCTATTAGATTTTCTACAGACTGCTGACACCAACACAAACTCCTTGCATGCTGACATCAAACCCCAAACCCCACACTGCCACTGGGACATCCTCAGCTAAACTGCCAGCTCAGGGATCACATTCCCCCGAAATATCCAAAGCACAGAAAGACTTCTGTTACAATGATTAAATTGAACATGTAAGTGTGGCAAATGGTTTTACATGAATGTAATATAAAATGTAGACTGCACTTTTGGAAGTGCAAGTGTCATTCATACGGGGACTGCATACATACAGTCAGATACAATGCTTAATGTCCAACATAAATCACAGTTTATGTATTTTTCACAATATCTCACTTATCAGTTCTTTAAATAGTTTGACATATTTTATGGTTAGTTCTGTGTAGTCAAATGTTATATCGAGGTTAAACCCCTTAAACTCCCAGGACTCGTCGGCAGGTCCAGACTTCCACTCCTCACTCTCATAACTACAGCCCTTACTGAACAATTCATAGTAGTTACTGAATAATAGGCATTAAGATGAATAACTGAATAATAAGCAGAGAGTTTAACAGGTTAAACTTAAAAGGGGTCCAATCCAGTGGTTGGCGCTTACAGGAAAGCTTCATCTCCCTCTGCTGGGTGAGAGACTCCGAGCATTCTATAAGAAAATAGGATAATTCGGCTCTCTCTGGTGGTTTTTCTATTAGCACTTTTAAAAAAACGCTGTTCTGCTGCTGTATCTACAGTTTAGTGCAATTATTTACATTACCCTTAAGGCAAAAGACATTTAGTTTATTAGGTTTTAAAGATGTTCCTTCATTATCACAAATAACAAAATGGTCATATAGTGCATGTTAAGGTAATGTCAGTTTAAAAGTTTCTGAATGTGATATAAATATTCACTAATAACTTGTAAACCCACCTTTTGTCTTTATAACTGCCTCTAACCTTTGTGTATCCTCTAAACAGCTTTTGGATCCCCTCAGTTGCAATACTGCACCAAAACTTAAGTGTATTATATCCCTTCAGGCTTGTCAGACAGCATTCAGTTAATAAACTGTTAAAAGTAAATAAACTCCATAGAGCTTCAATTCATCTATAAAACCGTCAATAATGGATTCACAACTCTCAAATAGAGATGAAATACCATTTGCTCTTCCTCATATTTTCCCAAAGAGACACGGGCTTGGCTAATCGTGTGTGTTCAGGCATGCAATAATGTGATTGTTTCGGTTCTTTCACTATAAAGCAACACGCTTTTTCTTTCTCCTTTCTCTCTCATTTCCTGTTTTAAGACAAAAGTGTGTATGTTGCTCTTCAGAACAGCTGAATCACGCAGTTAAAGGAATGGTTCAGTGAAAAATCAAGCTTACACAATTTTCTACATACCCCAAATGTGTCTGGAAGTTTATGCTTTAGCTTTGCGCTGGAAGGTTGAAGCTAATGTAGCTAACAAGTAATGAAAATCTTACCCAAAATCATTTCCATTAATATCTGCCTCAAACCACATCCAGTTAATCAGTCATGTTTAGAACACAGTATGACTGATATCTATAAAAATAATCAAAACTTGGCCGTGTAGCTGAACATGTGTTTATGGAAAGGATTTAAGGTGACAGATTTTCATTGCTTGTTAGCTACATTAGCCTCGTAGCTCCAGCGCAAACCTAAAGCATAAA
>JAOUQW010000016.1:4248718-4262830 GCA_028565825.1 Olivaichthys viedmensis
CAATACATGGAGGAGGAAGAGGCTGAGAAGCTCGAGCTTAGACGAGAGATCTGGTGGATGAGGACAGAAAGAAATCAGGACAAGCAGCAGATAAAAGTCTACCAGAAGAGAGATGAAGGTAGGATGAGCGAGATGGAGCAGCTGAGGAGAGAGATGGATAAAAAACTGGCCATGCATAAAAAAACAATAGAGCAAGAGTTCAGAGAGAGAGAGCAGACGAGACTGCAAAAGTGGGAAAGAGAGAAAGAAATGATGAGGGAGGATCATAACAGCGAGCTGGAAAGCATTAGGATGGAACTGGAGAAAAAAGAGAAGAGGATGAGGGAGGAAACTGAGAGGAAGCGGGATGAGCTGGCCAAAAGTACAGGCTTGCATTTCTCCCACCTGGAACACAAACTCTTTATGTTCGTTAAAGAGTTTGTTGAGGCCAATGGAGATTCTGACAAGACGCACACAAGAAGATGGAGAGAGATGGAGGCGAGATGGAGAGAAAGGCTGGAGCAGGACAGAAAGAAGACAGCCAGAGACAAGTGGAGGAAGACAAGGGAGACGGTCAAAGACGGTGAGAGCAGAGAAAGCCAGGAAAGCACGTACAGACGAGCAGGAGACCTGACCTGCAGCTATGAAGATGGACAGGAGGACCAGAGTAGGAGCGCCTTGAATAGAACAGAAAGGAAGGAGAAGAAAAAGAAGGAAAGCTTGTTCAGTGGATGGTTCAACAGATGAGACTGTGAAGGACAGTGAGAGGACATTAGCCAAAAAAAGCATTATTATTATTATTATTATTATTATTTCTATTATTATTGTTTTTGTTATGTTGCTCTTATTAAAGTTTAAAAACAAACATTTTTGTCTAGTGGTTTTGTTATTTACAAGATGTTGATGTAGAAGCAGTTTTGTGTTTATAGATGTTGTATTAATGAAGTTACTTGCTATGCTCTATTAGCAGCAATAACATGGTTTGGCTAATTTGGAATAGTTGTCTATATGAGACATTTCTGTGATTTAACTGATAGAGCAAAGTGTTAGCAACGCTAATATCATGGATTTAGTTCTCATGCAGGCTACACAATGACATGCTATGTACAATTGTTTCAAATTGGGTAAAATTGTTGGGTTATAAAGACAAAAACAGCATTTAAATCAGCAGCAGGCTACAGAAAGCCAGGCTTCAGTGATACTGGATTTGGAAATACAATGTAAAGTTGTTTTCTACCCCTTTAGCACTAGTGAAGTTGACATCAGTTCAATATCAGCCCCTTTAGTGAAACTACCAGTAAGTTTCAATATGACAGTGAACAAGCCAGCATTAAAGCACAATTTATAGCGACGACCAGTTTACGAAGTGATAAAGAGGCCGTCGGAGAATGAGGTAGCTTAAGTCAACGAAAATAGTTGAGTTAGGCACAGACTGCATAGCTGGCTTTTTGGTAGGACAATGCATTTATTGTTAGGCCTGTGTGAGGCTTCAACATGCAAATGAGGGGTGGGCTTCCCTTGGGTTGAGTTGTTCTGGACAGCAGGCCTGCTGCTGGGAGCATTGTGATTGGACAGGACAACACACATCAAATTCATTGAGGTGACGCAGACAGACTTGAAAGGGGAGAAGGTTAACCCTATGAAGACACATTAATTCATTAATCGTATTTCAGCTGAAAGTGGTGTAAGAACACCTACTGCAGCCAGAGGTGGATTTTGGGGCCCTAGGCAAAAGACAGGAATGGGGCCCACTCCTTCCTCCTTACATTGGTTTTCCCTCAGCTCGACTTGTCCAGCCTCCTGTTTTCAGTTATATAAACTCCATTTAGTTTCGGATCCATCTATAAAATGATTGTAATATGATTTTAGTGTTTATGCACTTTATGTTTCAAATCATTTGTAGAAAGCTGTAAAACATTATGTGTCCAGGATGATGACTCCAAGATGACGATGAACATTTTCTAGCATCAAGAGTGAAAAATCAATACCCAGAATGTAGGAGACTTAAATAATATAGTGAAATTATCTATGTATAGTCATTTCTCCACCGAATACTTTAAATACCAAACAAAACCTCTAAAAAATACCTTTTGGTGTCTGGCTTATATTAGATATATTAGTGCTATATTAGATATATCTACTGCATTGTATAAGACTGTTCATAAAATATGACAGGTGATTCCAAACTTTTGAACACTAGTGTAGCTATATTATCAGTAGCGCGAGCACAATGTACGGTGTGCTGAGCCCGGGAGCGTAGCGGCAAACTTTTTGCTTTCCTCCCTCTTTTTGCATTTTTCTGCTCCACTCGGAAAACCTTTATTTTTTATTTCTCCCACTTCAACGCCCAAAAACACACCAAAGAGCCTCCTCTCCACACGCTTAACGCTTGATTGCTTGCCTTCATTGCTTGTCATCACGTAACAATATGGAATAGGTTAATCAAAACATGTATCTCATTTGTATTTTCATGGGGCCCTTGGCTCATGGGGGCCCTTGGCTCATGGGGGTTCTTGGCTCATGGGGCCCTTGTCTCATGGGGCCCTTGGCTCATGGGGGGCCCTTGGCTCATGGGGGGCCCTTGGTTCATGGGGGCCCTTGTCTCATGGGGGCCCTTGGCTCATGGGGGTTCTTGGCTCATGGGGCCCTTGGCTCATGGGGGGCCCTTGGCTCATGGGGGGCCCATGGCTCATGGGGGCCCTTGTCTCATGGGGCCCTTGGCTCATGGGGGGCCCTTGGCTCATGGGGGCCCTAGGTGGCTGCCTACCTTTCTCGAGTACAAAGACCGCCCCTGACTGCAGGTTTGTAAATACATTCAATTTACAGTAAGTAGTCTAATCACAATTTCTTTAATGAATGTCTTGGTAAGCGACCAGTTATTTTCTTTGTTAGGCTATATTCCTTGTTAGTTTCTGATCAAGTAAAGTCTCAGCTTTCAAACTGAGAACGCGGGAATTCAATTGTAACGAGACCTAGTACAAGACTAATACGTCACACATCCGACCGGAGCAACTCGTGCGATAATGACCCAGGTATTGTACTAGGTCTCCTCTCTGTAAATGGCCTGATCAGACCACCGGGGAGTTTAACCGCCTCCTGTCTAAATACTGTTTCACACGCGAGTAAAAGTGCATGTGTGAAAGAGGCTACTTTAAGATGTCTTTGCAGGGGGTGACAGTATCAAAAATGAATTGATAAAAATGGATTTGATGCATGTGAACTAAAAATCGAGCTAATGAAAAATGCAAGTGAATAAAAAAAGAAAGAAAAAAAAGACACACACACCAAGTGATTAACAGCCATTTGATTTGATCAATTAAAAGCTGATTCGATTAAAACAGTGCAGATTTGATCAAATGTGAGTAGTGTTCATCCTTTATCATCACGTGCTTTCTTCAACATTCATCGTGCGTACCACAAAACTACCCTTTACATGTAAGGTGGGCACGCAGAAGCGGGGAAGTAACGAATATTCTTTGATAAAAAAGAAAGTTGATGAAAAAGTAGTTCAGCTGCCTTGCAGTATAGCATCATTCATCGTGATCGTGATTAGCAAGATTACTTTCTGAATGAACGTGTCTGCGTAGGGCGAAGCTTTTTTCTTGTCCAAGTCTGGCGGCTGCTTTGCTCAGTACGTTTGCTGTACTGTCCAATCGCGATGCTCCCAGCATGCACGCCTGATGTCCAATCAGAACAGCCCAACCTAAAGAAAGCCCACCCCACATTTGCCTATAAATGTTTGAATGAATTATTAAAGAAAGCATTTATGGATTTATTGATGTATTTAAAGGATAAGATGCATAATTATGCATTTACTGATATATTTTTTGATTTACAACTGCGTAGTTTGTATGACTAAATTGGATTCCGAACGAGTTAAAAGGTCCAGTCAGTAATTTGATGGACGCTAGCAAAAGCTAAATTAAGAACACATTGAAAACGAAAGACTTTCCTCCATGGCATGCCCGCAAAACATGCCTAAGCTGGAACACCTGAATACTAACACAAGAGGAGGAGCTTTCTGACTTGACTGGCAACAAAATTGATTGGATGTTTGTGGTCCACATCATTTGTTTTCTCTCCCATTTACAGAGCCTGCCGTTCTTTTCTTCTTCTTAATAGATACTTCATTGACAGCTGCCAGAATGGGAGAACCTCCCCAAACATTACAAAAAGTGTTCTGACTTTAAAAATCACTATCCTCACCTTTAAGTTACTTTGGTTAAAAGTGCAAGCTAAATCTAAAAGTAAACAAGTAAATTTCACTTACATGGGTTATTCAACACATGTGAATCAATTGTTCAGAGACAGTTTATTAGAAATATGTAGACAAAACCCCATTGCGTTTCACAAACTTAAGTTCCTCAACCTGTGGTGACAGGTTGGCACAACAAACATTTTAGTCACACTTGCATTGATATTAGGAGTGCAAACACAATTTGGTCAGCTATTGGTAAGTTACCCTTTTGTTCTGTACAGCGGTGAAGCTTACATTATATCACTTCACTTTACATAAATGGAAGATATCAGTGCTCAGATGTCTGCTACACTTTCCAAGTGTGACAATAAAGGATTACTAACTTGAAATCAATTGGAAAAGCAATGTGTACAGATAAGACTATGTACTTTGAACATATTTGAATTACACGTCAACCTGTTTCATAGACAAAACCTTATCTAGACTGCCTATAAATAATGTTCCCCAATGAAGCAGGACAAGCAAGTTCATCAACTTTGAATGTAACTGTATTCAAATCCAGTAAATGTTTTGGCTAGTATTCGCAGATGAACAAAAGCAGCACATGTCTGAGAAGAATGCTTGCTTCACTCCCACACACACACAAAAAAACTGAGACTTGAATTAACATAAAAATTGAAATGAGATTTACTGTGTCAACCAGGAATCAGGTAATGGGGGTCTTAATGTAGATAGGGAGAAAAAGATGGAAAAAAAAGGAGTAATTTTTCAATCACTGGGGATTACAATGTGCATATGCTATATAATGGACAACCTCACTGAAACCAGGGGGAAAGGCAAAGACAATCATCCCTACATCACCCTCTCCCACAGCCACTGTTCAGTAAATGGACGATAACTAGATTCCACAAAACATCATGGAGAACTTTAATTGTCCATGCAGAATAAAAAGGTAAAGACAGTAATGTCAATGACTGAAGACAGCCATTAACACAATGGTACACTCTGGTGTGAGCCTGGAAAACAGCTCAACTTTAGGCATTTTTTTTGTGTTTGTTGATCTGTGTTTTTAATTAAATGTTAACCTCTCATAAACCCCCCCCCCCCCAAATAACAGTTAAGCGATGATCCTTGCTTTCTGCCACAAGAGGTCTTCCTTTCCACCTTCACTCAAGATCTGGCATCTCTGTAAATAATTAGGAAATACGTGGTTAATTATATCACTTTACACACAACTGTACACAGACTTATGCACCTACACATGCCTTTATGCCATTAGATTAGTTCTGAGGTAAACAACAACAACAAAAAAAAACACACAATACTTACTTTCATCATCACTATCTGCAGATTCGTCCTGCAATTTGAAACAAAAAAGCAAGCTTATGATAAAGGTGCATTATAGGTTTCTATTAAACATGTTTATATATATATATATAAGGGGTGCTTATACCAAACCACTGAAACCAAAAGTAACACACCAAGGTGGTTACTGGAATTCTTTTGTAGTGAATTTGAAAATGTAATAGCCACCCTAATTATTTTATATATTATATTAGGCAAGGACGCATACATTTTAACCAACAAATATTTTTGAACAAAGTTGTCATTTATTTATCCTTTATTATTATTATTGTCATTATTATTTTTCTTTATATTTTTACAGTTTATTGTTTTATTATTCTATTATTCATGGAATTGGATTAAAATGCCAAACATTTGGACCAAATAAATACAAAAATTTACAAATCAATTCAACTGTTAAAACAATGTTTAAAAAACACTGTCATTTGCTCTTCCTGCAGCAGACTTTGCTGCAGCTGCTTGTAGGCAATATGCTACTTTATTACCCATCTATAGCAGGATTGGCATGAGCACCGTTTTAATGCATGCATAAATCATATTTCCCGGCACTACCCGAGCTGTACCGTGGGTGCATAAACATTTTACGCCAGTGGCCAATGATGAACCAACAAATGATGAATTGAAGTTTTTTTGCCATGATGGATTATCATTTTGTGTTACATGCTATGACAACTTTTTCTTCATTACCTTATAAAAGCATACAAAAAAAACCATAAAAATAAACACTTGGTTTTCAGTTAGGTGTGTCCTGAATTTTGGTTTCGTTCAGGAATTTTCATTTCAGTTCATCACTAATATGAACAGGGTTAATATTATGATACAAGGTAAATTGTGCTTTAATGTGACTAGGAAATGATCTTACATCATCTGGACCATCCATGTCAGGCAGATCATCTTCCCCTCCCATGTTGTTCATCATCTGTAGAAGCAAACAGTAAAACATTCAGCACCATTTCCTTCTGTAACACATCTTAAAGCACTTTTCAATAGCATTTACATTCACCTCTGAGAATCGGTCATAGCTGGACAACTCTTCGTCTGAATCATCTTCCCAATCTTTCCAGTTATTGAAGTCAACACTGAGCCAATTAAACTACATAAAAAAACAAAAATAATTCAGCATCTTTTGACCACCAAGTAATTTTCATGTTTGACTCATTCAAGCAATGAAGAAAAGAAATCTCACCTTTGCTTTGTCTTTTGTTAACCTGGGCCACGACTTGCCAGGTTCTTCTTTTCTTAGACAGCAGAACACAGACCTGTCTGTACGTTTGTGTTTTGAATCCTGCAAAAAAAGAGAAATGTCTGATTTCTTATACTACATAGCAAAGCTGTGCAGGTGTTTTGATGGTTAGTCGCCAGCTCCCATCAACAAAGGATAACTGTTCATATACTTGCATTTGGGTTGATGGCCTCAAAAAGGTCTACTTCATTACGATATTTGACGCGATCAACTCCACCTACACAACTGAACAGACAACATAACAGACATAATAAACATAAGAAGAAGAAACGACACTGGCATCTAGAGAGACAAGAAGTATATTTTCAATTAAATTTTAAGTGTTGACATTTGACGACATACCTGAAGTGAAGCTTTGATTTGTTGAATTTCACCTCAACATCTTTGCTGTCTTCTACACAGAATTCAATAAAGACAGAGTCCCGTCTGTCGTACCACTTAGCAGTTGCTGGCTGCCTGTTGAGTAATGAAATAAGACATTTGGGCAATAAAGTGCCTATTTAGGGTTCAGACAAAGTTAAAAAGACATGTCATCCAAAGTAGAGCTTGGGCCTTGACTGCACATGCAGATTCTACTATTTAAAGCAGGTATGCACCAATCCCACTTTTGCCATTTTCGATCTGATACCGATATCAGAAACCTGAGTATCGGCCAATACCCGATACTGACATCTTAGTAACCGAGCCAACTCTCTGCAAGCCGAGGAAACGTCAGAGGCGCAACGGCCGTGTGTGTTAAGGCAATCTGTGATCACATGCGAGACCTGTGTTGTGTCATTCAACATCACACATGTTCACAGCATATAATACACCAGTGGATCGAATCTGAAAATGTGTCAAATCTGATCTAGCGTTTCGAGCCAGTACTGGCTTCGATACTGATACTCCCGTATCAGATTGGCGCAGCCCTAATCTTACTGTTTGATAGGTCTCAAACAAATTGAGCAGACCTGGACAGTTTATAATCAGCTTTTTTTTTTTTTTTTCATAGAGTCCATATGCAAGTATCATATCGTTAACATCGGCCATACAGTCGCTCTAGTTCATAAAGCCATAGTGAATAATGGCTAAAGGTGCCGCGTGACCTGGATGACCAGGGGGATAGCGGACGTTACCTTGGTAACCCTAGTCACATTTAGGCACCCGTCTTCCGCACGCGCCGCTAGCTAGCAACCAAACACCGACCTGTGCAGCTAGAAAACACTCACAAATTAAGCCCACGAATCTGGATATCTTGATCAGTGATGCAACATGAATTCGGCGCCGCACTTGATCTCAAGGTCGCCAATTTGAATAATTGAGCTAGCATTAACCGCTGTGCTATGAGCTAGCGTTATCTCCCATACTGCAACATCATGCCTTAATGAGAAACTGGCTAGCTAAAAGAAGAAAAAAAGAAGAAAAAAAGAAAGAAAAAGAGTTCATATATAGCAAAGAACACATTAAAAAAAAAGAAAAATAATCGATCCTAATCGGCAGGGGTTAGTGCGAGCTCCACCTGAGAACGTTTTGAGGAAGTATAGCTTGCGCACGCACGTGAGTACGTTTGGAAAGTGACACTGAAACACCATTATTATGCGGGATTACAAAGCCACTGCTAATTCACTATCAAGTCATTGGCGTTAGCTAGTAAGATAACAGATTTTCATATATTTTACAGGTGGGTCGGAGATCACCGACGCAGGACACAAAACTGTGCTATTATTATTATTTTTTTAAAGTTATAATAATAATGGGTTACTATAGTTGGCTAGCTAGCTAACTAGCTCCGATGCTAAGTTGAGGCCACATCAATGTCTAGCACGTTTAGCCATCTGAATTAGCTAACGTTGGCAAGCTAGCTTTAACTGGAGCTAAGCCTATACGCTTGCAGTAATCTGCTGTCCCTCGCCTTACAATGACTGTAATAGACACATCTTGTTTTCATTCTAATGGTCGTGATGTTTTTGTATATAAACAAATGTTAGTGTCCAACGTTATCTCCTTCAAAACAGTTTAATGGAAAGCTCGCCGGACATTCTTTGCTAACTGGCTAATTCGGCGCTAGCTACCTAGCTAACAAGTTAGCGCATCCATTTCGCTAGTAGAAAACTTACATGTCGGGATCAACTTTCAGCTTTCACAAAAATTACACTTTTTGTTTTTTAAGCGACACCCTCGTGCCTTGGGGATGCGTCTGCTGTTTGCTCTGACACACTCGCAACAAACACACAAAACAAATCGCTAACAGCAGTAATCGGGCGGTAGTGCAAATCTCCTGCTGTCTCCTCGCGTGTCTCTGTCGTGCTCTGTGCGTGCGTGCGTGCGCGCGCTCGCTCGCTCTGACGCACCTCGCACTTTCTGGCGTCTTCTGCGGCGCGTTCAAGAAGCTTGCGCGCGCACGAAGCCACTACGTCGCCATAGTAACATCCCGCTTTCCCTTGATGGCGGAAGAAGTTGTGAGATCTGAGGTCAGCTTGTAATTTCCCATCGGTTATTGAGACCTTTAATAATAAAGTTTAGGGTTAGAGCTAGGGTTTTAACCTTTAAAAAAACAACAACAACACTTACTGTTGTCTGACATTCATCACAGTGTGTTTAAACAAATACAAAATACATTTTGTATTTCTGTTTTGGTATGTGTTGATTGTGTTTCTGGGAGCTCACATACAGTTGAGTGCAAAAGTTTGTATACTCTTAGGGTACAATGAAAACACAAAGAAATGCAATTTAACCAAGAAGACATTTAGGGTGAGGTAGGTTTCACAGATGTTCCTTCATTATCACAAGGAACAAAAATGGTCAAATACTGTATCTGTCATTTTAAACCATGAAAAATAATATATGTTGACTAAGTAAGAAATAAAACGTCTCTGGGCGCGCCTGGAAAATAATCAACAACGTGTTGTTGCCACTCTGGAGTTAATTATTTTCCAATAACAGCACGTCACGAAGTGTTTTATTACATTTATACCACAGCAATTTGCCAACGATTACACATTTTTTATTTATTAAAGAATGACATGTCATACTTTTTATCCATTTATAGTTCCGTTTAATGTTATGGAACGTCCGCAAAACAAGTTTGTCCCTGTTATCACGTTATAACAGCTATAAACAGTCGTTCCCTCACCAGAATCTCTTGTTTTTCTCTTTCTCTCACAAAGTTAATAAGACAAAATAAGTGCAGCTTGTCGTGTTACTGTTAAACCGCAAAGCACAAACCCCTCTGCCCTGAAAATGTTCCCAGAGTAGAAAACTTAAAGGAACAGCTTTACCTCTGACTGTTACAAAGCACTCCGTCCATAAATGTTAAATAAACCTTCTCCTTACAGAAAGCATCAGCACAGCAACAATTATACGTTTTTCTTTGTTAAATAACAACTTTTTAAATGTGTTTATTGTTAGGCTTAAATTATGTGAGCGGCCGCCATACAAGTCACTGTGAATTAGTTGTTATTATAGAAACGATAATGTATTAGAACAAGCGCATTAATATAAACCTGTGATTTGCCTTGCAGCCGGCACTACTGTCAGAGCTGCGATTCTGATTCACTTTCTGATTCAGAAAGTGAATTCAGCAGCGCTGTGGTATAAGTATTAATAAGCTAAACTCAGTTAACCGTGACTCAATGACTCATTGCTAAATATTTATTACTTAGAAGTAACTAAAGCTTAAAAACTTGTTTAAATATAAAAACGATGGGTAATAAATAACTTATTAACCAAGCAAGAAATTGTTAATATGGAACGCTTATAATATTAATTCCGTAACATTCATTATTTGTGATTCTGATTTAATGCTAATCATGCTAATTCCAAATCCTTGACATTTTGGTTGTGATTAGTGCAGGCCCATGGAGGAAAGGTCAGTTGTGGGTAATAATAATATAATGATAATAATAATAATAATAATAATAATAATGTCTTATCTGTTTACATAGTGTTTTTCCAAGACTCTGGTCGCTCCACAAACATAAAATCACAAAAAGTAATACAAGCAACCCAACACAAGACAAATGCAGTACAGGACACAAACACACAAATCACAGCGTGGACAGAGCAGATGATATCTCAACTCAGGACCTGTATCTACTCGCTGCTGTGTGAAAAAAGATTTGAGTTGTTTACGAGCTCCATGTTTGAATGTGATAATGATTTAAAAGGTCTGCATGCACCCCGTCATCCCTGCTCTGACGTCGGACCGATCCCGTTGGGGTGTGTTTGTGAATTATTTACACGGCCTCGAGCTGCTCTGTCTCTCTGACCCATTTTCAGCAAAAGAATGCACCATGTCAACGCCGATTCAAGAGAAGGTAGAGGAGGAGAGGCACCTGCAGCCACTGACCTCCATCTACATTCTGCTTTCAGCTTCATATTCCCCTCTCTCGCTCTGTCTCTGTCTTGCATAACTCAAGCCATCACTCCCTCCCATTTACAGTAGAGTCCAAAACTCTGAGTCAAAAATAAAAAAGAGTGTGTTTCTGTTCTACCGAGATGATACGTTGCGCATCAAACGTATTTGAAAATGCTTTAATCCTTTAAGCCGAGGTAATCCAGAGTGACTGTACCTTGATTTGTTGAGGTAATTATCGATATCACTTTATATCACTTAAGAATCAATTTGGGAGTGATTAGTTTGAGGAAATGTGTTTAATTGTAGGCTCAAGTCGTGGCGTGGACTTCTTCTTTTTTTATTCAACAGTTTGTACTTTTGTCTTAAGCTTAGAATCGATAGTTTTGGCCTGCTTTCACACTAAGTGTTTTTTTTTCCTCAACCGCCAGCGCACATTTTTACATGTAAATTTATGTGAAGCTGCTGTGAAGGAGCGTTTTTTTTTTGTTTGTTTTTCCTACACAACGGAGCGCTTCCAAAAGTTGAAAAGAGTTCAACTTTTCCGAAAAGCCCTGAGTGACATCAATCGCTTTTTTAGCTCAGGTGTCACTCAGGGGGCAAGCGAGAAAAACCAACATGAAGGACAGAATGCCGTTGGAAAAAATGTGTCTTGTTAGTGAGCAAATATAAGGAGATTTACTATATGTTGAATCGAAAACATTTAATTGCCAATATTTTTTTTTTAAACGCTCCGGCCAGGGATTATTCTGTAGGAAAAAAAAAACGCCTAGTGTGAAAGCAGCCTTAGTCACCGTCACCAAACTGGTTTCCTGATTGCCGATTGTTGTACTTCTATACCGCTGTAGAAACTAGTGCAAGGGGAACCTATGGTATGGTAGCTTACTGGTTCCCTATTCCCAACTTATTTACTTCCAGGGGTTTGTAGCCTGTAGTACCTGCTGTTCTATGAGTGGGTTTTCATGGTACGACATGCAGGTAACCATTAACTCTAATTTAATACTGTGCCTTTTGTGGTGAATCTCCATCGCACTTATAAATTTTCCTTCAATTGTATGTACACTGTTAGAAAAAAGGGTTCTCCAAGGGTTTTTTCTTAGCTTCCTAAAGGGATTCTACTTGGAACCGTCTCTGATAAGAAAATACTTTGTTGTCGGGTTCTACATAGAACTTTTAAGGGTACCCCACCAAACTGACGAGTCCTTAAAGCAGTGAATTTCTTCCCCGGGGTGGAGCAAAATCAAGCAATTATGAGTGGTCCAGGGGAAAGTAGGGGTTCAGTGAACAGCTAACCGTAGCCAGCTAGCTAGTTTGCCGTTTGTGAGTGATGAGACATTATTTCGACTGAAGAGCAGAAAAAAAAAACAGGGTGTCCTGAAAAGTTAATAATAAGCAGTTCCGCCATGTCAAGTCTTCCAGAAGGACGTGACTCCAGGACCCACGCTCTTGTTTTCTATTGGCCCACGCTTCCAAGATTGTCAGATTTGTGAAAAGCAAAATCGAAATGCGAAATTAACCGCTACTGGAAGCGAATCCCTTTTTCGCGTACCGCGTCCTCTTCCATTCAAGTAAATGGATTTTTCCAGCTCCCGGATTTCATTCGCGTCCGGTGTGCCCGCTGCTTAATTGTTCTAAATTCAACCTTTTTTCCTGAGAGTGTACCTCCCTACACCAGCAGGTATCAGCAGGCTTGGATGGAGGCTTAGGCTATAGCGTGTATTATTAAATACTGCGTATACATGTATTGTACTTCCTTGCTTTATTATTATTTCATCAATTTGAATGTATAATTGATTGGTTTACTTTGAATTGTTTTAATAACAATAGTCTACAAAGGTTCTAACAAAAGGTCTTGAGCAGCCTGTCTGAGATCCTTAGCCTCAGCATCCCACTATACTCCTCCATCATAATACTCTATTATCTATCATCAGTTCAAATACCCCAACAGATCCAACCATTTGTACTGATATCACCTAACAATAGCCAAAAAAGATAATAGTACTAAACTATAACTAAGATTAAAAATATCCACACTCCATTGGCTTAATCTCTTAACAGAACATTCATCACTAGAAAAACTCGCAGCGGCTATTAGAAATGAGAACAAATCATGATAAATCTAGACACCTGATCCTCCTTCCTGCATACTTAGGAGCTGGTTCCTTTTAACAGCAAAAACCTCAGAAATAATTCATAACAAGTCTCTTATAATAGATACCATACAATATTAGTGTGCTGTAACATCTTCTCATGTTTCGCCATTTCTTTACCCCACATTGTCTTGCACCTTATGTGTACAACCTTGTCCTGTGTTACCTTTATATGTTCATTAAAAAAAAAAAAAACTTTAAACAAACGAGAAAAAAAAAAAAAGATTTGTTCAATAAATGGTTTTAATTTTTGTAACTCACTACTTGGCTTTAGTTTGAATTAAAGAATTGTCTCTGTATTTTAAAACGTCTTTCAGACATTCGGACTACAGCGCCATTTACGCGTACACATTTGACATTTTTCGATCTGAAATCTATCTGAAATATATCGTTTTTACACATTTTATTTCCTGATTGTTGTAACATTATACAGTATTAATTGTCGTCTCTTAATGACTGATGTTCACTCAGTCAATACACTCCTTCATGGGTTATGTGCTATGTGTGTTATTGCCCCTACTGCTTTCAGCCAATAAGAACACACTGTTTTGGAGTACTATTAGTTAGGCGTGATGGAGTCTTGAACTGATGGAAATAAAACCAGTTCTCCATAGGGGACTCAGACTTTTTGGGCTAGACTGTAACAAGTTGTGTTCTATCTATATCTTCTACCTGAGGATCGAGCTTTAAATCCGTCCTGGCCTGCATTATTGAACCTGCGCGAGTCAAGGTGCTGAGGCCCTCTGCCTTTAATATTTCATCTCTGCATAATTCAATTCAATTCAATTCAATTTTATTTGTATAGCGCTTTTAACAATGGACATTGTCACAAAGCAGCTTTACA
>JAOUQW010000016.1:4262930-4293272 GCA_028565825.1 Olivaichthys viedmensis
TGCAGTCCGTAGGAGATGCAGGTCTGTAGTATCCAGGTAAGATTATCCATTTAAGTAGGAAGTCCTAGGCATAAACTGTTTTTAAGAAGTGCAAGTCTTTAGGATATCCATATGAATAGAAAATAAACAACAAGAGGTGAGTCAGAAGTTCAGACAGCGCTGTGGTATAATAAATTGTTTAACTAAAAATGGTTTATGAGCCCCTTCACACATTTATCCTCATAAAAAAAAGTCAAGAATCTATGAATATGTATGATATGCAAACTGGCAAGAGGCCACATTGTGGAAATGCAACCCTGCATATATGAACCTCAGATTGACTCAGAGTCCGAAGAAGAGGTGGGAATGGTTCATGGGCCCTGATTAGACAGAGACCAGACACCCCAGAGAATGAAAATTGTCTAGGGCAGGTGACCCTGTGCATTAACTTGTCAGGGGCCCCAAAATTCTTATTGGTGCCGCTTTCTCTAATAACAAGCCTATTGGACTGTTATAGGTTCAAGCTGTTGAGAAAAATATCATATTGCGACACTAGTTTTGCTAAAGTTCTGCTAACAAAGCATCAACAAAACAGTAGAGCCATATTCTGAAAACCTATAAGTTCAGAGATTTTATTAACAAAAACGAAAGTATTTCAAGAAGAAAAGAAGGGAAAATGAAATGATTGGTACAAAAAAAACAACAACACGATTTTAATGTCTGTTATAAAAACTGACACCTTATGTGTGATACAAAAAGAAAAAGAAAAAAAAGGTGGGCTATCATGATAGGAATATTGCAATATCAATATCTTATATCACCCAGCCCTTTGTTGTGCTAACAAATTTGACCCAAATATATATAATAAGCTATCCCAGATGAGTTGGTCACATTTTTTTGGAGTGCATGGGTTCTTTAGTTATTGTAATAAAGTCAATGTTTAATAGGGCCACTCAAATGCAGGTCATATTCAAAACAAGGGAAGCCTTCACAGTGAATATGTCTGACACTGAAACCACAATCTTTAATGTATGTAGCTTTAATTTTTAATTTGGGACATGCAGTTAAGACGACGTGAACATGTAGCCTACTCCGAAATCTCCGACTAATCCGACAGCAGGTTAATTGAAAAGCTGCCATTCAAAATGGCGCCGTGCAGCGGACAGACTTCTGCTGGACAGCTCTGCTCCGAGAGTGACGAACTTCCTGCTTTTCCCTATCACGGGTTACATGGGAGCAGTGGAAACTGTAGATCAAGCAAAGATGGCATCCAGCTCACGTTACTAGTTAACAATGTTAAAGAAAGAAAAAACACATTGTTGTCCTGACTGGCAGTGATAAACTAGGACATGGTTTCACGGGCAGGGATGGGACGCGGAAGTAACCGGAGAGAACACTAAACACCAAAAACCCAGCGCTCGTGTGTGAACGTGGACGTTGCACGGGTTAACACGTGCTTTAAACCCAACTGCATCGGTCATTACAGCCCCAATTCCAGTGTAATGTCGGTGTTATGAAGGTAAAGCCAATGCAACGCTCGTCTTATGCTTCCGTCGGACCGTAGCCGCTTTCCGGGTACTGTAGATTGCCTACCGTACACCGAGCTCTTCCGGCAGCACAAGAGGTGAGATTAAAAATGTGCTAAAAATGCTTTTCTTAAAAAAAAAAAATTTGACTCGAAAAGCTAAAGTTGCAACACGTTTCTTTTGGTCTTTGAGCCTACACACCTGATTGTATGAATAAGAAAGCTTTCATATTAGCAAAACGCCGTAATCTGATCTCTGTCTGTCTGTGTGTGTGTTTTTTAAACAGGGTGATATCCAAACCTGTCGTTAAAGAGGAATTTATGGGATCACAAGGTAACAGACTTTTTACCTGTAACCCCCTGATTCTAATAAAAACCCGTTGTTTAATGCCGGTTCTTTGCGGCTGCTGGTTAAGCGGAGGAAGCGGGAGGGGAGCGCGAGCTCTTTGTTTGTTTATCCGGTGTTTTTGTGCGGATTCGAATCAGCTGATTCGGTTCTGCACCGCGTCGCGAGCGCCTGTTGATATTTAACGTCTGCTTCGCTCGTGATGTTGCTTTAAACTTCCCCGCAGCCCACAGACCTAAAGCAGACTTGAGAAGTCTAGAATATTCCGCCTTCGCCGTGCTAAACAGATTAGGCGTGCTGATGCATCGACATCAACGGAAAGAAAGCTCGTTAACTGTCTCGTGTTATTCGATGAGAATGGTAACATGTCTGTTCTTCAGTTCAGAGTTGATGGTCTAAAAGTAGGCTAGCCGGGAGACAGATTAAAGGAAAAACGTGATTAAATGAGTGCATCCACAGGGCACAAGGGGTCACTGAATGGTTTGAAGAGTATGAAAATGATGTAAATCATATGGTATGGCCTTCACAGTCACCAGATCTCAACCCAGTTGAACACCTATGGGAGATTTTGGACCACCACCATCATCAAAACACCAATTGAGTGAATGTCTTTGTGTTTGCAGTACATGCTCCATCTGTATCATAGCATTTAAACACAATGAGTGACCTTGTTATAAAGTAGCATTCTTCAGTGTGTCACTGTAGTATATGTCATGTCACCTTCTGTTTTTTTGCATCTAGTTTCATCTGATGAGATGAGTGTGCGCGTGGGCCAGGGCAGTGACGAAGTGCTGGTGTCTCAGGCTGTGTGGGATTACCTGGCGGCGGCCGGGCGGCCTTGGCTGCTCGACTTTGAGGGTAAGCAAGGACTGAGCGCTGGAATCGTGCGGCGTGGAGAGCGTGGAGGCTGCTGCGCCGTGAGACTCTCGCCGGTGCAGGGCAGGACTGGGCTGATGGAGGGCCCGGTCTCTCCTGCCATACGAAAAGCCTTTATAGACCTGTGCCGCAGTGCCCGCAAGGAGATGACCAAACAGGAGGCTGCTCCAAAGAGGAAGCGCTCTTTGTTACCCTGCGTTGGGGTGATGGAAACGGACGCTGAGGGCAGTTTGCTTCCTCCTCCTCCGCCTCCACAGCCACGGCGCTCCCAGAGGCAACAGCAAAGGTGCAGGAAAAGCACTGAGATGGACTCCTGTGCCGTTCTGCCCATGCTGCATGAGGCCACGGCAAAGACGGATGTTGAATCAGGAGCAGGCCGGTCAAGCGAAGAGGACAGTGCCATCTGCTCCATCTGCATGGGAGAGATGGTGGAGAAGACGATTTTGGACAAGTGCGGCCACTCATTCTGCCGCTCCTGCTTGGAACAGGCGTTCCGGGTGAAGAAGGCTTGCCCTGTGTGCAGGCTCGTTTATGGCCAGCTCATTGGGAATCAGCCAGCCAATGGTAGCATGATGGTTGAGAGAGACCCAGATCTGGAGTTGCCTGGGCATGAAGGCTACGGTTGCATATGCATTATCTATAGCTTCCCTCCAGGGTTCCAATCAGTAAGTATATAACGGCATGTCTTAATTTGCGTACAGTGATTGAACAGAATTAAATAGTGATTACCCTCACCTGCTAATGGTACATCCCCATGTAGTCTCCCATGCAGTTTGGTGTATATTGTTTTGTTTTTCCAGCAAGAGCACCCGAACCCTGGGGTGCGGTATCCTGGCACAGACCGTGTGGCATACCTACCGGACAGTCCCGAGGGTAACCGCGTGTTGCGACTGCTGCGGCGGGCATTTGAACAGCGACTTGTTTTCACTATAGGAACCTCCATGACTACAGGCATGCACAATGTCATCACATGGAATGATATCCACCACAAAACCTCTATATGGGGTGGACCACGATGGTATGTTATATTCTTATATTATATTGTATCTTGTCTCTTATATTTATGTATCGAAACTGAACAGTTCATCAAATGGACTGAACATTAGATAAAATCGATGTGCCGTGGTTAAAGTCCCCCCTGGTTAAAGCTACGGTAAGAACACTTTAGCTTAACTGTCTTTACATCCTGATAGCTATCACTAATACAGATGCTCTGATAAAAGGTCTCTGTGACTGTCCTGGACTCCAACTAAAAAATTTAACATGGTCCATCTGTATAAACCAATAAGAAAACGGTTCTGCAAGGAGGTGGTTCTCCTTGTCTGTCAATTATTTTGAATGTGTATGTCCAGCCCCTACAGGGGTCTGCTATAAACGGACAACTAGCTAATTATGGTGGAGTTATTGATTTCCTTTGGAAGCAAAGGCAGAGAAGACTGAGGCTAGACCAAGAGTTCCAGTTCCAATGTTATCGACAACGGTTTATATTAAAACACCCTAAGAAAATTAGGGAGAAAGATTCGAACCCAGTGAGTACCAACTGATCAAAGACATCCATGGACGTCTATTACTGGGCTAGTCTGGCCTGACTTTAATTGGCCCATAAAAAGACGTTGTCATTCGTCTACTTTTGGTCAGTCCTGGTCCGCCCTTATTTGGCCCCTAAATATACGTCTATTTTATGGTCTGTATTAAGTTTGATGTCTTGCATATGTCCACATTAGTCGTCTTTTCTACGTCTTTTAAAAAATCTAGACGTCCCAATAAGGTCTGCAAAGATGTCCTTTTCACGCATTTTAAATGTCTTTCTGCTCACTGGGAACGGTTTAAAAACTGATGCCAGCTTGATTTGATTCTGCTTGACAGGTAATTATTTTGCTTGGTAATTCTGGTGTAGTTTGTTATACAGTACTCTGAAAATGTAACATTCGTTAGCCAAATAAAAAAAACAACACTTTTGATCAAACCAAGCAATTGAACACCTTGCTAATTCTACAAATGTTAACAGTATGGAATCTGGTGTGTAACTGCTTACGTGGAACAAAAGCCTGTGTCCACATCGGCACTTTTTGGATTATGATGCTACATCGTGATACAAATGTAGTGTGCATGTGCATGTCTTTGGTGGGAGGGGCTTCAGAGTGAGGTTTGGAGGGCGTGGAACTGAATGGAGAAGGTGGACTCCTGTCTGGCGAAAGTTGGCAAGAACAGCTAACATCGTTTGCAGCAGCTTTAAAACAGGTGCTTTCTTTTTCAGCTTTGGCTACCCAGATCCTACATACCTCGTGCGGGTGACAGAGGAGTTACGGGAAAAGGGAATAACGGCTGACTGATCCTTTGGTACTCAGCACTTTGGCTTAACTAGCGACCGGGCGAATGGGCCAACTTGACCACAGACTCTCCAGTGATTCACAGTGTTAATGCAAATCACAGCCCATGTTCTGCAGCACTGGTTTGGTCAGTAGGCTTCTCCGAACACTGAGATCGTGTTGATTTTGTTTCTTTTTGTTTCTTGCAATAAGTGACGCATTATAATTGAGTGCAGTGCATTCCACACTTTTGTTGGTTTCAAAGGAAGCACTTTGAAAAGTTAAGAGCGGGAATTGAAAGTCCTTTGGTTTGCTGAACTTTGAGGTAAAATGGTGTCTACCAGATGTTCCCTCTGCTGTTGTAGTAGGGAGGTAAACTGTTTTCATGTTCTAAGCAAATGGATTTGCTCTCCTGTAATCTCTGTTACTTCAGTCCAGTCGGTTTCAGTGACTCGTTCATGTTTTGCCGGTGTCTGGACCACAACGGGGAATTAGGAAGCAAACCATAGCTATACTGATACTGTTGGGACAATCCCATTTTTTGTTTTTTCATTAGCAGCACTACAACGCACTTTGCAGTTATGTACGTGGGTTAAGGATTACATTTTGGAGATGATTTATGGTCTGTTTTCCAGAAGGCAGACAGGACAGTAAGATATGCAGGATTTTGCAGTTGTAGAGAACGGTTTAGCGGCTGCTAGCTGATGTCAGTCCCTCCACACTTTTTTAAAAAAATCTTCCTCTTTATCTCGTCCAGAAAAGTCTTATGTTTCAAGATGCTGAAAAGAGCACTTTCACTTGTTTTTGTTTTTATTTAACCAGTTTAATTTATGTGTCATTTGTGTTCTGGTTAATGTTTGGAAAACCCCAAACAGGAATCGCTGCTATGATCAGGTCAGCTTTGAAAAGAACTGAAATGTTTGAAAGGTTTCTTTCGCATGTTTGTTAGTGACTTTAATGTGCAGACTTCTGTCACCTCTATACAATGATGTCATTAGAAAAGGTCACCCCAAATAAAACGAAAGGCACAATCATTCCACAATGGGGAACTATCACATCTATACCTCAAATCCAGCAAACGCCAAGCACTGGATTAATTTCTGTCAGCAGGCTTGCCTGGTGTGATTCAATGACCATGTGAATATTTGAACTTAATGCAGCAGTCTGTATGATGGAAAAATATGCAGTAGCATTTATTTTCATTCATGTTCTTGTACTTTCAACTTAAGATCATAGCATGTTCTAACAAATGATAAAGTTTTCTCCATAGTAGGTGTTAAGCTGGTCACTGGCTATAGTCAGAAGCCTTATTATGTTCAGGTGATCTGGCTGTAAGTGGAGTACATTAGAGTATCTCTACAATTTGTTCACCAATTATTTCAGACAAAAATGTCAGGTTTAGGTCATACTTTTATTAATTTCAGTATCATCAAATGGAAAGAAGTAACACTGAATATCTCTAAAGCTGGTAAATATTTTTTTTGTCGTCCCCCCCTCATTTTGTGTTCAGGGACCAACTCCTTTTGGATGATATAGTTACACCTATCATGCAAAATTCTATGCAGTTAATGTTAGATGGGAAAGAAATAAACCTCTTCAGATAATCAAGCGATTGTTATTGTTAATGATTTGCCTTTATGACTGTGTTGGTTTGTACATGACAGACCTGTCTGCTACACTATGTGCTTTACATTTTCATACTTGAATAAAGATTTCTGTTCAGTTGCTATGCAGCCTGGGAGTTTTTATTACACTCTTAAGGAATCTTTGCTGACTTGTTTCACAGATCTTAACAGGAAGTGGAGGGTAGCACTGCATAATTAGCTGATCTGCAGATATGCTCTTGTACTCGGTCACTCAGACATCAGTAGTAGAGATTTGTTTACATCGTCAAAGCCTTATCATTAATGCATATTGCATATTTTAGGGATATTTTCTAATAAATATGGATGATATTCAGGATGGGAAGAGATTTGCATGCAGTCATTTATTTTGGGCAGACTACACTTATGAAGTCTTCATAGTTAAACTCGCATGCCTCACATGCAATGAAGAACTCTGCAGAGGACTGAATTCTCTGGGACACTCGTACTATACAGTACAGTTACCATGCTGACCTTGAAGCATAGGTTTACATTTGTTGTCCATTTATGTATTAGCACTGTATAGCTTATTGGACTTGATTTCAATGTTCTCTACCGTGAGTCTGTTATGAGGTTTATGTGAGAAATTTCAGTAGGAACCTCAGCCATTCCTGTTCTTTTTCTCCAGAGAGTGTGGTAGCTCAGTGGTTATGTTCTTAATGATCAACAGGATGTGGGTTCAGATCCCAGGCCTGCCAGAGAATCAAGCCAGAGAGCCACTGTTGGGCCCTTAAGCAGTGTCCCTAAACCCACAACTGCTTTTTTTCTTGGATTGGTTTCTGCCTTTGGGTAGGTCATCCAGTAGAATAAGATGTGTCATGTGCCATGGAACCAAATAGGGTGCCTAATAGCTGCCTACCAGGGGTAACGGCAAGGAGTCCATGTTACTAAATATATTAAAATGAACTGTATAGACGCTCTTGCCAGTTTATTAGGTACACCTACCTTGTACAGTTGAGTGTAAAGGTTTGCATACCCTTAGGACAAGATGAAGTACAGTAGATAAAGACATTCTTCCTGACATTTCTGTTCTAACACCAGATTGCTTAGCAAGTGTTTGCTCTTCCTTCTTGACATATCTGTTATAACTCTGCCTGATGTCATAAACTGCCTTCTTCCAATCAGGACTGGAGTCAGAAGGGTTCGGAGTTAAATCTCTTTTCAGACTTTTTTTCTGTTGCTTTTGCCTTATATTTTAGACCCACCCACATTTCATTTTTAAAATCTTGGAATTCTATTTTTTTGTTGATAAATTGTAAAATAGAGAGAGATTTTCCATTTTTTCATTTTAAAACCATGGGGGATGCAAATTTTTGCCCTCGACTGTACCTACACTCATTGACCATATATGTGCACATTGTAGGTATACTATTACCGACTGTGCACAATTCATCAGCCCCCCTCATAGGACCACCACTGATGAGATATTATTTGGATGGTGCATCTTATGGTCAAAAACTGACACTGATGAAGGGCTAGAGGACGATTAACACTGATTGTGCATGAAAAAAGATGAGCTATACAACTGTGCTGAGAATGGTTCATCATTCAATTATCAGTGGTGGTCCCTTTCTACTGATGGACGAAGTAGAGGGGGGTTGACTGTGCAAGCAACTGATGGGTTACAGTCAGTAACTGTATAGCTACAAAGTGATCTGTTAGGTTTCACAGATGTTCCTTCGTTATCACGAGTAAGTGATAATAGTGAGAGAGAAAAAACAAAATCAGTTCCAAGGTTTTCATCTCCCTTTCTGAATGCGATATAACTTTCTCTAACTTGTATGTCCACCCTTTGACTTTTAAACTGCCTCTAACCTCTTTGATATCCTTCACCACATGAGTCAGAATGTGGGACACACCCACATTTGTATGATTGGAAAATGCTCTCTATTTGAAAATGTATAACAAAGAACAGACACTTTCTGCTAAATGTATTTGCTATTCTGACAGTATGACACTTCAGTATGAAATGTGATTCCACTTCATGTTAAGGCTTAACACAACTAATAGCTGAAGCTAAGTAGCTGTCTGCATTATATTTTGCATTTTTTAGTTCCTTGAAAAATACTTTGAATTTTTGGATACCTTGAGAAATATAGCTGTAACAGATCACTGTCTGTGAGCATTTGTCATTGAGTGTTTGTTAGTGCCTACCAATTAGATTCACTCTATTCAGTTCAGAAGTAAAATTACACTGTATTTAGGCTTCAATACAGAGCTCAAGAGGGCTGGAATCAACACTAGTGCCTACTTAAACTCTATATACACTAGCGTTAAAAGGTTTAGAATCACCTGTCATATTTTATGAACACTCATTATTCTATTCACTAAACTCTTATACAATGTAGTAGATCTAATATATATATAATAAAATAGACACCAAAAGGTATTTTTAGAGGTTTTGTTTGGTATTTAAAGTATTTTGGGAAGAAGTTATTTAAAATTCAGTTAAAAAGTTAAATAATAATAAAATAATAATGAAAAGGAAAAATTACTATACATAGATAATTCCAGTATATTATTTAAGTATCCAGTTTAAACTTTGATCACCACTTTCCAAAAAAAGAGGCATTCTGGATATTAATCACTCTTGATGTTATAAAACTTTCATAGTCATTTTGGAGTCATCATTCTGGACGCATAATGTTTTACAGCTTTCTACAAATGATTTGAAACCTAAAGTGCATAACACTAGAATCATATTACAATAATTTTATATATGGATCTGAAACAAAATGGAGTTTATATTACTAAAACATTGATTCCAAACTTTTGAGCAGCGATTCCAAACTTTTGAATGCTAGTGTACATTATGAAACGACACCCTCATTTTGGAAAAGTTATGGCCTTCAGTGAATCGAACATACTGTTGTGTTGCATTGAAGATGCAGTGCTGATGAACATATTGCAGAACTTGTTATTGCCACTAGAGTGTGGAAGAGAGTGGTTGGAGCTCTGTGCATGATGTAAAAACACGATGCTGTTGCCAGCTCCTCTCCCCTCCCCGTATGTTTGGAGCATTAGTAGATTCATTAGAAACACGCAGCATTAGTCTGGGAGATGAATCACTGGGGTGTGTGGAGTAATGGCTGCTATTTACCATCTGCATATCGAGCTTTATGCCACTTTTGGCATGCGTTTGTTGAAATCAGCCCATGTAGATTCAAATGCCTAGCACGGGCCAAACGACTGAAGCTCATGCTGAGACCAGACCATATAAATGCAGCAGTGCTCCAGGACACTAATGGCGATATGTGTGTGGAGTGGATGTGGAGACTTGGTTCAGGTATCAGAAATCTCGGCTCAGGTACGAGGCAGGATGGACTATGTTGTCACTCAGGATCTCTGCTGAGATAAGCAGGACTCAAGGGCAACAGCAAAGTGTGAAAGCTTTTCTGGACATCTGCTGTTTTATCACTGCGCATCCCGGCCCATCTGGGCATCTCTCCTGACTGTACTCATCCTGCTTCATGTCCCCTCTCTCTCTCTCTCTCTCTCTCTCTCTCTCTCTCTCTCTCTCTCTCTCTCTCTCTCTCTCTCTCTCTCTCTCTCTCTTGCTTCCCTCCCAGTGGACACTGGGGCTTGTGAACAAAGAAAATATCATGTTCCACTAGACAGCAAAGCTGGTTGGATCCAAGCTCAAGGTTACATCTGTAATGACAACCAGCCATGAGACAAGCAGTCTGTGTCTTTCTGCAAAGGTCCTTATTCAAACATGTTGTCTTTGTGAGTGTTTGTTCACGTGTCAGTTGACCTCTAGGGGGTGGCTACAGGGGTGGCACAGGGTGGCAAATGTGACCGTTGAAATAAGCCTTGCCACCTCAATTGCACACCAACTCTGACCTCAAATCACATCTCTGAGAGCTTTATTATTCTTTAGCAGACTTAATGTATCATATCTCGTTCATGTTGATTTAAATCATCATTGTAGCGTTGTAGGTATTTTGACCAAATCCGTTGAGTATTATGAAAACTAATGAGCAACTATGAAGACAGTAATGCTATTATGTGACAATTAATTTTGCACCAAGAACTAATCAAATATTCTGCAAACACAACCTTGTCCTATGCATAATTAGATGATGCCACCCCATGTCTAAAAACCTGGACAACTTGTGATGCTAAACCATGTGACTACATTTTTTTTATTGTAGCTCTAGCTGGTACAACATGTTGCACAATGGTCAAGAAATCCATATATAATATAAATGCAATGCCTTATCTACTACTTCTGTCATCAAAAGCTGATTCACATGGCGTGTGCATTAAAAATAACTTCGGTTGTTGCTCGGCATGGATGTTTCCCCAGGCACCCTCCCTCATGTCATTATCCAGCTGGCTATACGAGAGGACTGGAGCAGGGAGCTGTTGAAATGCAGCCGGAATGCAAATATGAACAAATGATTGTTCTGAGCATCTTTGTACATGTGTCTGGAATTAAACAGCAGAATTTGCTCAAATCTAAACAAGCTGATAGAACAATAAAAACAATAGGTTAGAATAGAATAGAAGGGGAAAGTGGTTGATTCTCTGTAGTCTGAGGCTTTGGTCAATTTGCTTGCACCTTCACGCATTATGCTTGTTACAGTGAAAAGCTTTCTCATCAGTCCTTTGATGGAAATTGTATTTTTATCCCAAACTAGATTGCCTTTAAGTCCTCTAGCACAGACCTCCTGGCTTGCTCTATGCCTTTCCTTGGCATCTCTCTGCTGCTATTGCTCTTTGTCTCACTCTGAGCCAGTTGTAGGGAAGATTTCGACAGTGTTGAGTTACATTGACATTTGTGTGCTGTTTCACTGGAGTGCCGGTTTCTGCAGAGCTGCCTTGTGCCCTCTCTCCATTTCGTTCTTTAATTACATGATCTGAACTCCAGGGACAGCCTTGGCATAGCGCCTCCTGCCTCCATCTCTCTCTTTCTCTGTTAGTCTGTAGTGTCACTCCCAGCTAGATCAACCCTTGCTGAATCTCACACACATTCAGGACTTGAAATTAACATAGCTCATCAGCCACCATGGCTAGCTGTTTTTCAAAATTACAGTTGAGTGCCAAAGTTTGCATACCCTTAAGACAAAATGAAGAAAACAAAGAAATTTAATTTATATCAACAATACATTTAGCATGCTAGGTTTGAGACGCTACTTAATTATCACAAGTAACAAAAATGGTCAAATAGTATGCGTGTTAAGATATTAATAGTAAAAGAAAGAACATAATGATACAATTTCAAAAGTTGTCATCTCCCTTACTGAATGTGATATAAATATTCTCTAATAACTTGTATGCCCCCCCCTCCTTTTCCCTTATAACTAATCTAAATTCTTTTGTATCCTCTGAACAGCTTTTGGATCATTAGTATGGATGGATCAATATTACTCAGTTGTAATATTTGGCTTCCCATAGCCCACCCCATCTATACATTCTTCCTGACATATCTGTTATAACTCTGCCAGATGTCATACACTGCCTTTTTCAAATTAGGTCTAGAGACTGAGAGAATCATGGCCAAAACTTTTTCTCTGTCGATTTTGTTTCATCTTTTGGAATGTGCTGTCTATTTTGGAAACACCCACTTTTTACTCCAACTGTATGTCATCAGATTTGGCCTAGAATAGATCAATCATACAGAAATCCCAATTTACATATCATGCTATGAGATAACTCATCTGGAGAACAGTCAAACTGGTTGAAGAAAATCAGCAGCACATAAGATGACCGCCAAAGTGACTGGTAAATTATAAAGCTTGCCAGTGGCAAATTTTACCCACATTTGGCGGGTTTGGGTGTTAATTTCAAGCCCTGCACACACTGATTCTATTCGTCAAACTGTTTATTATGAGGCCATACCTTGCTGTTATATACACTGTGATATTTCTGATATACATTGAAGTACTTGCTAAAGTACTGTAGACCTACACCTAGACAGAAAAAAAGCTAATAAAGAATCCTGCAGCCCAACACTGATGAGATATTCTCCTCCAAACATACACACATACACACACACATTCTGTGCCACTCTGTGTGAGTACACAGCCATGAGACACTCAGGCAGTTTACTTAACACCACTGAAGGTGTGTTTCTTTCTGCACATGTCCCTGTGCAAGCATGCTGGGGGCGTTTGTGTGTATTTATTTAATAATGTAATAATTTATTTGTTTTCTCCCTCTGTTTTTGCTTTAATACTTTACATTACTGTGTTTCGGTGCACGTGTGTGTCCTTGCACGTGTATTTGTGTTTCTGTTCATTCCTTTACACTCTGGCCTCTGATTCATAGCTGTGTACTGTTTTTCTCTGCCTGATGTAGCTAAGCAGAGCCTCGGCATCTCTCTGCAAGCGCTGACAGAATTACACACACACACACACACACACACACACACACACACACTTCAGCGTTAGGGCAGCACTGGCACACACTAGGGTTTGGCTCCAGCTTCCACCAGGCAGATTGAAGGCTCTGGCCAAGCTGTTCGTCTATAGTGAAAGCCAGCGTTTCCTTCCACTTGTGAGAGTTACAGCAGTGTCATTCGGGGGGTTGGGTTAAAGTGACTTTTACATAAATAACTGTGGGAGGCTAATGTTAGCAAGGAGCATTTGTTATAATGTTGGAAGAAATTACTTTAAGATGGTTACACACTCACACATGGACACATATATCACTGGCCAGTTTGTCCTGGGATTCTGAAACTGGACTATTTAAGTTATCATAGTAATCAAATTAGACTACCACTTGATGTATGCGCATTAAAATGTGTAAGCATTAAAAATAATCTATGTTGAATAATAAATTTTTTCATGTTTTTTTAATGCCCAAGATGGCATATTTTAATGGCCTATGAGCTTTTCTACACCTGTACCCTCATAAAGAATGCAAGGATCTATGAATCTTCATGAACATGTATATCCCCCCAATATCTTGGTGACCCAAGTTATGCTATGCAATTACGTATGCTATATTACGCTATTATGTACTTGTATACTATATACTTGTACAACCTAGCATTTGCCTCATGTCCTCCAGGTTAGGAATCCTTGCAGATTCACAGGGTGCTTGGCATCGCTGCGTCTTCAACTGTTTGCACGTTTTGTAAGTTGCTCTGGATAAGAGCGTCTGCTAAATGACTAAAAATTTAAATGTAAATAGTAACATTTGTGGTGGGAAAATACTGATATTTTGAGCATGCAAACAAGTCAAACAACATGGCTGCCTCCTACTGAAACCCTTGCTGTGTGTTTTGGACCAAATTCCCTAACCTGTTTAGTGATGTAAAAATACAGCTTCTAAATAAAATGTGTACATACACCAATTTGGAGCATGTTTTATGAATGTTGCAAAAATGCAACAATGGGCCTTATATCACCATTGAAAAAATGATTATTGACAATTTAGAATGCCACTGAAAAAGAGTTTATAAAGTTGAGGATGTACCTGAGAATGAGTCAGTAATATTCTGTAACACACAGAGCCTCATAAGCTCCAACTCGGATTCACAGATCCAAATCCACTCCAGCCTGGACTTTGACATGCTCATAATCACTCAGCTACTAACAAGCTCAGCTGAAGCTCATCACTATAATGACTCTGTGTATAAATACCACCAGTCATGCTTCCCACTTTGCAAAGTCTTGCCACAGTTTACTTCTGTGCATTACTGAGCCGTAGTTCCCTTATTGTCGCTAAAATACCGAATAACACTTTTGTCCCTCCACTCTGCCTGTTGTCTTCTCTACATTGCTCTGTTTGCTGATGAACTTGAATCCTGCCTGTTTGACCACGAGTCTGCCCGCCGATTTAAAAAATCGATTGTATCCAGCTGTCTCAGCCTATTTGTTACATATTCAATAATACTATCTAAACTTTGTTAAAAACACAAAACAATGTGTAACCTTGAAAACCTTGCGGTTTTTATCCACGGCAAAACAAAATATGCATTCAAATGCATAAATTACTGTATAATACAATAACTGGCAGGTTCTATTTGTTTTTCTATATTATAATATATATTTATATAATCATACACAGCATTCCCCCTGATGATCAAGTTTGTCAGTATGTCACTTCCTATATGGAGTTAAATACCATATTTGAGATCTGTAATTATCTTTAGCAGGGCTCTGATTTCCATCCATCCCATTCTTACCCACAAGTATACACGAAGAAATGCCATTTTCAAGGCATCCCTTTTTATTAATCTTGTGGAGTCCAAAAATGTAGAGTAGGGTCTCTTGAAAATGTGTGTTATTTAATCTGACTGGATAGAGAGGAACAGCTATTACCAGGGGAATGCTAGCTGATTAATCATGCACCTGCAAGAGAGAAAGAAAGAGAGAGAGAGGAGAAAACATGCCACAGATAACTGAAATGGTGAACAGGTCAAACAAAGCAAGAGCTGAAGTAACGGCTACTCACAGGTCTGCCGATAAGCTGATGCCCTTGTGATCCGGAGTGCTACATGACCTTCTGCATTCCTACAGGGCCTCACATTTTCACGCAGATCATCACACATACATTTCTACACACATTTCCAGAGGCCTGATGGAAGCAGCGGTCATATGGCTCTATTTTACAGCAGTATCATGGCCCTATGGATTACTATTTGACTTTCGGTGGCAGAATTTGTCTCTTACCCAGTTTTTGTAGATGCTGCAGTAAAAAAAAAACTTGCTGCAGAGTCCATGACCAAACTGTAAAATACTGCTGTGAGTGACAAGGTTGTGCACTGAGAGCTAACAGATATCACTGCCTGATACAATGTTAGCATTGTTGGCCTCTCCTGTGGGAATTCTCCCTCTGAGAGAAGGCAGTCTTTCATTTGTTTAAGTAGTGAGGGTTAGAGTGCCTGCTGTACCCTCATCTGAGGCCTGTTCAAGGTCACTTGAGGCTTCGTGCAACTTCCACAACTAAAGTCCAGAGGGATATGGGTTCACGTCAGTGTCACTACCCACAGTAAACCAACAAACACAGTAGCTTTTGCAGCTGAAAAAAGGCTTTTTACAGCTTTGTATAAAACATTTTAATGATGTAAATCCCCTTAAGGGCGGCACAGTGGCGCACCATGTAGTGTTACCGCCTCACAGCTCCAGCGTCCAGGGTTTGATCCTAAGCTTGGGTTACTGTCTGTGCGGAGTTTCGCATGTTCTCCCTGTGTCCGTGTGGGTTTCCTCCAGGTTCTCCGGTTTCCTTCCACCTCCCAAAAACAAGCCAGTAGGTGGATTGGCTACTCTAAATTACCCCTAGGTGTGAAGGAGCATGCCTGTGCATGTGCATGCATGTGTGTGTGATGCCCTGAGACGGACTGGCATCCCATCCAGGGTGTATTGTGCCCAGTGTTCCTGGGACAGGTTCTTGATCCACTGCAACCCTGAGCAGGATAAAGCAGTTACTGAAGATGAATGAAATCCCCTTCATCAGCTCATTTATAAATCAAATATTTTCCCACTCAATCCCCCATACCAGGTCCTCAATGGATCCTTCTAAAATGACATGCCTGTAGTACATAGTCTCCATCTTGTGGACATGTGTGAATTTCTTGTTGCATCAGAAATATTTCTCTTTGCACACATTACTTGAAACAGGCTATCCATCTAGATATACTTAACACGCACACGCACACAGTGTCCAAATGCCACTTTCTAATTTGTTTCTTAAAGTTACTCAGCACTTCGAAGTCTTTGAGGGTGGCGGACAAAATCATCAGTATAGGCTATAACTCACTCATCTAGCATGTCCCTTCAAATTCCGTTGTTATAGGCTTGAAAGACTAAGGCATAAGCCCATAAGGCATTACAGGATATTTGTGAGTCTAAATGAGTCTTCTGTATGTGCTCCTAAGGTCTAATTTAGTAAAAATGTGGGAAACACTTGGAACTAGTGGTCTGGGATATCAATATTCACCAGTAATGGCTTTTAGTGCACCCACTGCTGATTCATGCATATGAGCGCTGTCTATAGATTTGCCTGGGGCAACATGGCAAACCTTTATTATAAAGCAGTTTTCCTTACAATCTGTATCTTTAACCCTTGTGTAGTTTTAACATTCTGTATACTCCCCTTGTCCTAAGGTATAGCTTGTGTATAGCTTTCATGGAAATATAAACAAAGGCAATGTTTCACTTTTAGGTTAGGGTCACTCTAGGAAAAGTCACCAAATTTCAAGTTGAAAAAATATAATGTAGGGGGTTTTCTCTGCTGTTAAACATAGTGGCGGGTCATTTTTGACCCTTAAGACAACACAAGGGTTAAGAAGTATTCTTTATGTGGTGTTTCAGTTTTGTATCTTTGAAGAACTTCTAATATTCAAAGCTACCTACCTCTCATTGTGATTCCTGATCGGGCTTTTAAATAGCCATTGCATCAGGTTGTTTTTTGTGCTACAGCTTTGGGTTTATGTCTCAAAGACTTCACAGCTCTGAATTTAGTCAACTGTACATCTCATATCTGAGACTTTTTCTCTTATTGATAGAAGGAGCCATCAATAAAAAAGTGGCTCTTTTGTGTGCTGTTTCCACTGAAGCAGAAGACTTAGGAAGGATTGAGTAAATTAGCGTCACTTTTAATCTCTGCTTTACACTGTGGCATTTGTTTAAAGGGTTTGTCCATCTTAAAGCTGTCACCATGGTCAGTTCAGTATCACCATTTCATCACGCTGAAGCTTAATGACCAAAGCAAAGGGGTTGTGAGCACAACGAGTTTCCTCTTTAAAATGCCAAGCAACTAATAAAACCTAATGGATTTGTGCTAATTAATGTGAACAAAAAGGCTCCAGGAAAAAGACACTTCAATGTCAGATAAAGGGTAAAGCTGAAAACTGCATAGTTATTGTAATTGGAAGGTGCTAATAGAATTTTTGTTTTTCTGATTTGGACAGTACTAATACAACTAGGGATGCACAATCTATAGTTTGTTAACTTTTATTAAAATATTGACTTATGTAACAGCCTATTGGAAGCTGCAAAGAGCAAATTGAACACTATGCAGTGAACATCTACACAAACCAGTCTTCCTGTTGTTTTCAACGCCTCCATATGATTTAATATTGGTCAAAATAATGCAAGCAAAATTTAAACAATCTTTAAACAAGTCACATTACGTGTTCACGTTATAAGACACAATCATAATATAAACACATCATGGCAGATGTCATGAGATTTTATATCCAATGATATAACATTGTCATGTTACTATTACTGGTAATTTCCATGACAGTTGCCACAATGTTTGATGGCATGACAGCCATTGACACATTTAGTTTTTGCTAATTACTCTCTAGGTAACTAATGTTTTTCAACAGATGTCATGACAGTTCCTTCATGACAACTGGACACTCAATATAAATACTATCATGGCAAGTTCATTATTACCTTTCTTTAACATCTTTTTAACATTACTGACAACTGCTATGAAGTATGTGTCATAAAACATATGCTCGCTAGCCAAAATTAGCATGTGAGTTAAGCTGTCATGGCATCAAACATTATGGCTATGATAGTAATATAACAGAACATAAACTGTCATGACAAATTATGACAGCATATGACATCTGTATGACATGGATATTTCAGTTTTATGACACAGGGATCATGTAAAGTGTTTTTAAAATATCTCAAGGCATATCACAGTCACAATATGTACCAATTTAAACCCAATATAATATTTTGACTAAAATATCATAACAGTTTAAGGTTAAGCTTGCTTTAGACTAAAAACATAATTCTTGAAGCTTCTTAAAGCTACCCTGGGATGCCCCTTATTAACTGATTTTTATTTATTTATTTTAGTTTATTAACCAATCACATAGTCAATGTGCATGTATAAAATGTAGCTTTGAGGAATGATTCATGTACAAAACTTCCTTACTTTATTTGAATGGTATCTACATTAAACCTTCATAACACATTCATAAGCATTGTATAAATCTTTCATAAAGCAATACTGGAGGATTTATGAAAGGTTTATGTAAAAATTTGTGAAGTGACATTAGAGGTTTTATGTACTATGGCTGTCTTCACCTGATAGTGAGAAGAGACCTCAATTATTATTTTGGACAAACTGATCAAGATGGTTACTGTACTTTCTTTTACCCTTATCTTGCAAGTTATTAGTTTGTTTTTAGTGACAGCACATTCATGAAACTTTGAGACATCTTCTATGAAGTATTCATTCTATTCCTATTCATTTAGCAGACATATGGGATTCCTAAATAAGTGATTTTTTTAGAAGGTATACATTAGTGCTTCACAACAGCAATTATGAAGGTATACATTAGTTACTTCATAACAGCAAAATTGATTACCACTGTAGTTTACAGACATGGAAATCATTCATTTGGCTGATATACGGCCATCTTAAATAAGTTAAGTTGTATTGCAACAGTGCTTCATAAAAGTTCTTAAAGCAAATAGACCACCACCAGTTCAGTTGAGGACAATCTAATTCCGTGATGCTATATGAAGTAGATACCGTAAATACACTTACGGTATGATGATGCATACTTCATAGAAGATGTCTCAAAGTTTCATAAATGTGCTGTTAGTAAAGGCAATTAAATAACTTTTAAGATAAGGATCATAAATTACAGATACAACAGTCTCGAACAGTCGACCCATAATAATTGAGACCTCTCTTATGTCTTTTACAAAGTCATACACCATATAATAACTTTGTCACCGCCCAAGTTTTGACATAAGCCTTAAATCCTCCAGCGTTGTTTTATAAAAGATTTATGCAATACCTCTGAGTGTGCATTGAATATTCAATATAAGTTCCCCTTTAATAAAGTGTTACAAGTTTGGGTTACCATTGTGTAGCTAATAAATTAGACAACAACACTACATTAGTACAACATTGGCCAGCTGGTTGAGAATTTACATTTGGGTGAAACAGACCTATAGTTGAGTCACACACTGACTAATTCCAATATTAGTCAACGTGTGACAAATAAGTCAGTTCAACCAAGCCCACGTGACTATAATATTCAAAGACTGAAATGAATCAATTATCATTGTAATATATCAATACACTTGCTGGTTAAGCAGTTATTATAATCATATTACCAGCATTATCAGTATTATCAGCATCTAGGACCTGGTCATTACTTTGTTCAAATCAACAGAAGAGGGCAGCATTTCCATGGCATTTTAGGAAATGAACGTGAGTTGTATGGCGGAGCCAAATCAGCACATCCCGGCTAGCAGTGCATTTGGTAAAGGCTTGTCACAAGCTTTTAGTATTCTCATGCCACAATATTCAAAAGGTATATGCACACAACTCTCTCTGATCAATTCATATGATTAACACACTGATTAAAACACACATCAATTAGCCCTTTCTAGTATTGACTTGAGAGGTAGGATTATTTTAAAACCATTTACTATGATGGCCTATATTATTAACTACTAAAATAATACTGCATGAACATTAAGATAAGAAAGAGATTGTAATTTAAAAATAATAATAATTATGTAATATTTTTGACTGATTTAATTTTTTTTTTACATTAGACAGCACATTTTATAAACAACCACTATGCAAGGCTCTGTAGTAAAATATGAACAGAAAATAACCTCTACCATAGATTAAACTCGAATGTCAACCTCCTGCCATATTAGAAACTTGTTACAGTGATTAAGCTTCATTTAATGAATAATTATTTCATGGCTCTCAGGAGGAGGCTTACAGCCTCAAAAACAAGGAGAAACGTGTGTGCTTGTGCTTTGTTGGTGTGTGACGCATCTCCTCAGGCCAACTGTCACATTTGGTTCCCTCCAAATACATGTGAGTGCACAGCTGAAGTTTCCACTCCAGCAGGCTGGGCCGTGCGCTCATGCTCCAATGCCATGCACATAAAACGCACAAACAAATGTCTCATGCAATCAGCTTAACGTCACATTTTGGTGCTTCAGCAACAGAGGCTATGCTTTCTGTTAGCTCACTTTGAAGTAGTTTATTTGGTTGCTAACTTAGTTACACTAAATTACTTGCTTGTAATTCTGTACATACTGTGAAAGAGGCACATATTGTAATTATGCACCTAATTACAATGCTTACTTACAGTCTGTAGGTACTGTGCAATCTTAATATACTGCACATACTATATTAGTTCGCAATGCAAAAAACATTAGATATACTCATCTTTTAATACAATTTGTTTTTTCCTTGTTCAGTGATTGTGTCAGTATGAGCAACTGCCAAGTCCAATTATTTTACGTGGCCAATAAAGTGATTCTGATCTCACAAAGGTGCTGTTTGTCATGTTTAAAAGTAGTAATCATGTAATTCCAAAGATACCTTTTGAAAAACTGCCATTCCTAACATGGTTCTTTCTAGTTTCTTTATTTCAGGCTACATGTTTCTGGGCCAGAAATTAGCTCCGCCCCCGGCCTGAACAAGCTAATCAGGTCTACCCCTTTTCCTTAAAAGGCAACTCATGAGACATAAGTGGTTTCAACAGAGGGAGTGGGGTCAGTTGGGGGAAAAGGCAAAGCATGTTCAGTGTTCTCATTACAATTGAGATTCACCTCATAGGCAGCAGAGGGCTCTAAAAATGACAAACTACTCCTTTAACGTTGCCTGAGTCACTCATGATTTTTAAGACTTTAAACTGAATCAGTTAGCTCACTATCCAGTGATTCCAACATTGTAGTTTACCCCCTTGAGAGGTCTGGATTGGGCATTAAGCACTTATTCTCATTCTATTTCTCTCATTGGAGCTATGAAATATGCATGAGCATATGGCTTAATAATTCATCGCATTTAAATTGCCGATCCTCTTTGAATTCAGCAGCTACAGTTTTTTTTTATTTTTTTTATATCAGTTGAACGTTAAAGCTCAACTTGAACATGATAGCTGTTTCATGAGGCGAACTTTCTAGTCCGTCTAAGCTCCGTCTCACACACTGCACTCACATCTTTCAGTACATCTCACCTTGCTGTCCTGTTATTGATTTGGCTCCAGTGTTCTGATACACACACACTATGTGGGCTCACTAATGCTTCATCTCCCTACTGACAGTCACAATTCAGGAGGGCCGACCTTTTCACAATCACCCTGCCTTTGTGCAGTTAGATAAGCACTGCTTCCTGAAGTGTCTAGTTTTGATATTGATTCCAGTCACCTGGAACACCAGTAAATGGGTTTCTATTCCCACTTTGAAGTCACCAAGAGTCTAGACTTTCTTTTTCTATATTATCTGCTATTTGTTGGATGGACCCAACCATTACTTGAATTGTGCAGACTTGAAATATTAGTTTAATATGTGTCCAAACAGATGATTCTGTAGACCGGTGTTTCACTGGAACACTCTCAGAAAAAGAGGTATTAAACTGTACCTTTTCTTGTCACATCTTTTGTACCTTTAGTATGTATCTTTTACCTGGGAAGGTGCATGTAGTGCACCTTTGTAAGTTTTACTCTAGAAGCGAATTAAAGGTACAACGGAGTTCCTGTAATTATGTTTAAAGGTACACTATATTCACATTTCCAGGTAAAAGATACATTCTAAAGGTACAAAAGATGTTCTTTTGAGGGTATCACCTCAGTGATAAGAAAAGGTACAGTTCCATACTTTTTCTTTTTGAGAGAGAACAGTCACCCAGATCTCTGCCGATTCTCATCAGCTGGACTAATGCATGAAGGCGAAGTATAGACTCATGTGGCACTGAATGTAACTGTAAGTGCACACCTTGTTTATTGCCTTAAGGAATACTTAAGCATTTTTCCAACCTAATCTCTTTCTACCGCATCTATAGCATATGTGTGATTACCAGAGACAATTTCAAAATATTTCCCTGTACTGAGAAAAGAACATAAATCTTTTTTACTCCAAATTCAAATATAATTGGAAGTCTAAAGGAAGGTGTTAAATTCCAGCAATAAACATTTATGCAAAACACTTATTTTTGTAGAGTGCTTGCATTAAATCGTCGGTCAAAGGTGTTTGTAAATTAAGGTCTAAACCTACATACTTAGTCCTATAGGACAGGGAACCTTTTTTTTGAGGGAATAATTTGTGGTTATGCATTACTAAAGTACAAATGAGACTTTCTCTCATGTCCGAGACCTTTATTGTTAGAAAATAATAGTTAATTATTGTTATAAAGTCATATATTTAAATATTTATTGACAAAATTCAACAACTGCCCTTAAACTTCCATTATACGTAAGTGAGTTTTAAGTAAACAGATTTTCTGTTCTTTTCTGAATCCAGGGAACCGTGTTGAAATTCTTGTCCATGTTAATCGCACATACACTACAGATGCTGTGGATAGAGATTAGGTTGAAAAAAATGCTGGGGTGTTCATTACAAGAATCCACAGTCAAAACTATTGCAAAGAAGTCCACTACATGGTCCATAACAATACAGCATTTTATAGCATTTCCCAGCATTTTCTAGATGAATGGTACGAGAGCTAGCAGAGGGCTAGCAAAAAAAACATGATTATGCTCATGCTAGTAGAAGCTATCTGATAAAATACTAAATGATGGCAATTCATTTTACTTTGCAATTAGTCGCAGAAGGTCCTGTCATTCCAACTAAAAGCAAAGAACAGTGAATAATTATGGTAAATTAAGTAAAAATGAGCCGAAAGTGTCAGACCCTAACAGGTGTATGTTGCCATCAGCAGAAGGAGTCTGACATGACTTCAATTCAAGCTTCAACATTTGCCTTTGAATTATGTGCAGGTTGTTTGCAAATAGTGGTCTCATATCCTTTTTGCAGACATGATTTCCCTGGCTGTTCAGAAATATCCAAGTAACTGATCAGAGCAAATGTGCCAGCTGTTGTTTGACGTTATATCTGAATGGAGTGTTGATAATGAGGTGACGTAGCACTACTTTTCCTGGATTTTAAAGATTATAAATTTTGATTTGTGCCTTGTTCAACTTTTTAAGTCGAGATCATTCAGCATACCTTTTTTTGGTTGTAGCTGACACCATGCTCTTACAGTCGCAAGCATCGTGCTGACACTCTGCCCCTCAGGCTAACCTCCGAACAAAAAAAAGGTATTATGAAAGCCACAGGCATGAAAGGCAAGATTTTTGGAAGCCTTTTGGAAGCCAGATTGAAAGGGTCATTGAATTTCATCCCATAGATCTGCTCTAATAAATGAATGCCGGGGAATAAATTAATGACTTTTCCGCACTTTGATTGACAGGTCATGATACCTGGCAGTGATATCACGGTCATAATTCATTAGCCATTGCGGATTGCATTAATTATTTTTCAGATATGGAAGAATGAGTTTATGGACGTGGTCTGATTTATTATTTTTCATTAGCAGGTACTTGGAGAAAGTGTAGTTCTGTTGCACCAGTCAACTGGATATAAACATACAACCATGACTATTCTCACCGGCACTTTATTACACAAGAATGTCTTCTGTAATGTCTTACTTATGTATATTCTTTATATGGTGCTACAAACATGGCTGCACCACTCAATTCATTTGAAAAGGTACAAAGGTTAAAATTAGTGTTAGGTGTGGGGTTGGCGGTCGAACCTCTTCTTATGACTCCATTTGTATAAATTGAATGATCTCCAACCACATCACTGCTACAGTAACACTTATATAAAGGATGTCTACATAACACATTCATAACACCTTACATAAACACTTTATAAAGTACTCATGAATCTTTAGATAAACATTCAGAAAGAATAATTTTTTTTACATGACTTTAACCCTTGTGTTGTCTTAAGGGTCAAAACTAACCTGCCACTATGTTTAACAGCAGAGAAAACCCCCTAAATGATATTTTTTCAACTTAAAATTTGGTGACTTTTCCTAGACTGACCCTAATATTACAAAAAGTGAAACATTACCTTATTGTTTATATTTACATGAAAGCTATACACCACCAGGGTATAAAGATTGTCTTCGGGTCATTTTTGACCCTTAGGACAAGGGGAGTATACAGAATGTTAAGACTACACAAGGGTAAGGTTTACTGGACAGTATGATATTACATGCAAGGCAGTGATTCATACTCTTAGGCTGAACATCACAATCACGTTATGATAAATGTATGTCTTCTGTAATAGAGTCTATGCAATACTACTTTGGTCACATATTCCAAAAGTCAGTATCAGTCAGTATCAAATCAGTATCAAAATAGGTGAAACACTGCGAAAGGACTGAAGAATGAAATCAACTAAGACATAGCATTCACTATAAGGAATCATTTGCTATCATTTCAAATGATTGTAGTTTTTAAAGGGTTGTCCTGGAAACACTGGGTTTGTATATTTACCTCATACTGGGTGATGACTCCATAAGTGTGAGCAGGCTCTCTCCACTTGAGGATGATCTTCTCCTCATACACGCTGGCCTGGATGGAGTCCAGGGGAACCTCCCCCGGCACTGACAGAAAATGACATCACATAGTGTCAATAGATTGCTTTCTTTACCAGTAGGTCTTAGAAGATGTGTTTTCCACTTTTTGAATCAATTTGCAAATATTCCAGATCAATATGACAATAGCCCTGCATTCACACTTGCGACAACTGCCTAATTTCGCTTCCAGTTCCAGGTCTCCTGTGGGCGTGTAGCGACCGCTACTGTTATCGCATGTGGGTGATTTGTGAAGCTTTTTTTAGGTTCCCATTAGAAATTATAGTAGCCAAACCTATACAGTCTACTGTATAATTTATACATATCACAGTGTTACTTTTGTTTAAAATGCATTTTAATATGAATACAAACATTAAATAAAACACAGGGAAAAATTAGACCACTGGTATAAGCTCAATTTTTGCACTGTTGAAAGAGAAATAAACACAGGTAAGAAGTTGTGAGTGTAGAGGATTGAAGGGAAATCAAATAACCTGGGCCATAGCCTTGATCCAAGGAATTTACTGAGCCAATCATTTAAATTTGTTGTTTTACTGCGTCATAACTAATTTGCATAAAATTGAGAGAATCTCAATTCAAATGTCGCTTGTTGATGGAATCGCGACTCCTCGCATAAAAATAAATGGTTGCCTGCTTAGTCTGTGTGCAAAGTTGCTGCTTTTTGTTCGAGCAAACTGAGGTAGAGATCATGGCTGAGGTGTTTGCTATTTCCCCACTGCACATGTTCTTGGTGAGGAACTCACTATTTACCAGAGACACCCTGCCCCAGTGACCTGGCTCTCTTTGAACACACTGCAAACCTCTGATCCACTGTGTGTGTGATGCTGAAAGAGATCATCTAAAGGGAAATCACTCCATCCTGATAGTACATCGACACTCTGGGGTATACAGGCACATGCACACAAGTATACAGGCACATGCACACAAGTATACACACACACACACACACACACACACACACACTCCCCTTGATACAGAAGAACAGTGGTTGTTTTTAAACTTCTTCTTTGAACATATCTGAGGTACACATGATAAGACACGCTGCATGTGTGTGTCTGATTACGCTGAGCCTCTCAAGTTTGTTTATTGTTAAAGGTTATGTGGGCACATGTCTGTTAATTTAATTTGTGTTATTAGTTAAAAAATAAATAAAAATCCTCTAATAAAAAGCTGCAGATTTATCATTATAAAACATCACAGCATAAGAACAGTGGGCTTATTTTCTCCGTAGGGCTTTTTTTAAATGGAAGATATAATTAGCTACCTGGAGACAATACTGTTATTCTAATAGGCCAAATGTAGAACACAATGTCTGATTGCAATGATGAAATTATATCTTTTTTTTTTTTTTTTTTACTTATTGACCTATTCAAATAACATTAAAGTAAATAAAATTTTAATAAAGCTAAACAAAAAATAGGTGAAAAAAAGGACTACCAAATAATGAATAGGAATAATTTATTCCAGGACAAGGGTTAAGAGTGTAGGTCTTTTTACTACTGAGTAAAAACAGTGTACTGATGCTACCACAGTTTATAAACAGTAGTTTACTTAGTTGTAGGACTTGGGAGTCAGCCAGATAACATTAGCTTACTCCGGTAAATCAGCTAATTAGGTAATAGCATGCCCAACAAAGACAAAAGTGTTCTGTATGTCAATACAAGTCTTCTTTGAAGTCAATACAAGTCTTCTTTGAAGTCAATTCAAGTCTTCTTTGAAGTCAGTGTTTTGTAACTTGTTGCATGTGTAAGTTGGGAGAGCAGCTGTAGGATGGTTATGGAGAGTTTTTTTCTTTGGGATGTAAATGAAAAAATGTATTTGCTGAGTTGCAGCATGAATGGCACATTTCTCATTACTTCTTTTTACTCAGATTTTGACTTAGTTGTGAGTTTACTCATGAGCGTTAGGTCACTGTAAAGCTCTGCTTAACTTTGCACTCACTTGCACTGTATGTTTATTGCAACCATGGACCTATCACAGAGGGCATGCAAATGTGTCTCTCATGTGACGTACATAAAGCCTGTGAACGGCTTGTAAAGCCTCTTTAAGGTATCAAGTAAATCTATATGAATGTGTTGGTTTGCAGGGTGGATTTGTTCTCTGTCTCACCGTCCTCGTCGGTCTGGACGTGGATCTCGGCACTCTCTTTCACGCCCTCGCGATTGCGCAGCACCAGTTTGACACTCAGGTTGGTGAAGGGGGTCAGGTTGTGGATAGTGTGCTGGGAGGCAGAGTTCTTTCCATCGTATGACACCTCCTCCCGGGTTTCGTCCTTCCCACTCCCGCGGGCCCGGTACTCCACCGTCAGACTGTAGTTATGGCAGCGCGTCACGTTGTAGCCAAACGACTCCCAGCGGAGGGTCACCTGCCTGGCCTTGATGTCTACCACCTTCAGCTGCCGAGGCCCGTGCATGGGCTCTGAGCAAAAGAGAGAGCACATCTTTGTTCCAGTACAGACACATTACTGTAACAGAGAAGCAAGAAAGAAGCAAGCAACAATAACAAAAAGAAGGAAGGAAAGAAAAAGAACAAAGAGAATGAAAGAAATAGAAATGAACCAAAAGGTTGAAAGAAACAGCGATGGTGTAATAGTAATTAGTTGGGGTTTGCAATGTGGCAAAATATCATGATATTTCAAGACATTTTCACGCTACATGACCTTTATCATCATGACTTTGCTAAAAAAGTGCCAGCAAAACAGAAGTGCCAGGCAGGAAAAATCCAAAAGAATTATGGTTTTAATAATATGTATTTAGTGTCTACAAAAATCCATATTTAACAAGGAAAAGGAGAAAGAAAAAAAATAATTGGTACAAAATAGATTTTAACATCCAGTCTGCTGGTTATTACTCTGCATAACAATGGAAATGCTCCGAAAAGTATATTGTAATGTAAATTATCGCAACATCAATATTATATTGTAATATTGCCCAACCATGAAGGCAGATCAGGCAGACCAGCTGAACTGGGACTGCAAGAACAATGGCAGTACACGCAGTGAGTGTTTTAGATTCTATGCAGATGTATGTCTGCATGTCTTTATTCTGGCCACATGAACATGGGAAGATTCTAACAAAACTGCAGATGCCACTGCAGAGACCAATCATTAGCAGAAACATTTCAAACACGTTTGTCAGTTTCCCTTGCAAAAGACTGAAAGTAGTACCAATGTGCTTCTAACAATGTTGTCACTGAATTTCTATTCAATGAGGTGTGCATTATTATATTTGTGTTATGACAGATTTTGCAAGACTCACACGGACCTCTGGAGGAAATACAGCCTGGAGCCGTAGCACGACAAAACTAGTTAACTGTATAGTCAGCAATTTTTTCAAACGTTAGCTGCTTTGAAACTTATACAGCCCATCCCTTCAGTGTTCCCTCCAAAGCCATGCCCCCCAAAACACATACATGCACACTACCTAGGCTAGACCACCTAAATGCTAGTACAAGAAAGAAAGCTTTCTGAATTAGTAGAGATGCCTCCTTGTTCTGAATGGTTGGATGTTGGTGGCCCACATAATTAGCTTTTTCTCCCGTTTACACTGGGGCACCACAGAAGACCAGAGTTTCTTCTCTGAGCAGATATTTTATTGACAGCTTCTCAAGTCACCAAATATTACAAAAAGTGTTCTGGCTTAAAAATCACCTTTAACGCACAAATACAAGATATAATTATATATATGGAAAGAGGGAGAAGGAGAGAGAGAGAAGAAAGGAGAGGGGGAGAAGGCTCAGATGCACAAATCAGATGCTCGAATCAGTAACTATTGTGATGAAAAGGAGAACACATCAGTTCCCAATCATACAGAGTGAGTGAACAGAAAAAGACGGAGAAACACGAGAGACAGAATCCTGTACAAAGATATAGAATATTGTACGACACATATCTTCATCGGGTACGCTCTCTCTGTCTCTCTTTTTTCTCCTACCCCTTGTCTCTCTCTCTCTCTCTCTTGCTCCATCTCTTTCTGTATGGAAACAGATAGAACAGGACTGTCTTTGTGGAAAGGCCAAAAAGCCCACTGACATCCCATAATCTCTAATCACAGCCATTTCTCCCCTACTCGCTTTTGCCATCTTCCTCTTACTCTTGCTTCAATTCCCCTCTTTCTTCTTGCTTTTCCTTTTGTCTCCTCAGGTTTCTCTTTTCCCTATTCCTTCAATATTTTATTCATTTCCACCTTTTCTTTTGGCGCCCCCCTATAATGCAAAACACAAACAACACACACACACTCTAGGTCTGTCTCATAAACCTTTCAGTTTGCCTCTCTCGCTGCTTCTCTGTGGGGAGAGGAGCAGCCAGAGCGCACGATAATAGGATCAATTTCCATCCAGGTTAAATTTTAAGTCAATTTTTCTGGAACTTTCCCACCTATTAGATCCAGTCAGGGCTCAATTTCCTCCTACCCCCTCTGAAGACACACACACACGCAAACACAAGGCTGCTGTTCTGAGGCTTTGCTCACCATACTTAGCATTCTGGTGATGGTGAGGAACACTTGTGCACTCTCCCTTGCTGTTACCCACACAGAAAGACACACACAGCATTCCCTTTCCTCTTTGCCTTAAAAAAAATTACACACAACAAAATAGTTACAGAACACAATGTGACACAACGAAAATTCTCTCTCTGGTAAAGAATACAGCACAGAAAAGGGGCGTTTTGACACTTGGCCTAAATACTTGAGTCCGTACCCAGGATCAATCATGCGCTCGATTGGTGGAGGGCGTCATTATCGCAAGTTTGTTTTCATCGAGACAAATTCTTTCAGAACCGCAGATCAATCGTGCTATTTCATACGACACTTTCTTTGCAAGATGTGAGATAATAGGGATATCCCTTATTGTTCTTATTAACACAATCCCACAGGTAACAGTTGTGACCGAAATGTTTTTTTGAGTTTGTGAAGCTCTAAAAGAGTTGTTGATGTATTTTTTTTTTTTTACTGAAAGGCAATCTATAAATTTAAGTATAGGATGTCTTGATTTCATATAAACATTTTTATGTGGATGATGTAATTGATCACATGACCAGAACCTTTTACTTCATGTATGTACCTGAGAAAGCAGACGTCTGCATCAGAGCTCCATAAAAGGAACAAAGTAAAGCATGTTATAACACAGACACATTTACCATATTTCATGCATCATTATTGATGTTTTAATAAGATTGTAGTGCCACATTTATATTATTCTCACACGAGATGTAAATATGTGAATGGTCACAACTGTGGCTTGTAACGTGTGTAGCACGGGAGAAGAGGCAGGACGCAAGTGCGTACAATCGGTGTGTTTATTAGTTTTAGGTGCAAT
>JAOUQW010000016.1:4293372-4304281 GCA_028565825.1 Olivaichthys viedmensis
GGTGAAGCTCCCTCATGAAGCTGGTTGAGAAGATGGTGAGAGTGTGCAGAGCTTCATCAGGAACACTGTTAACTATTCCACATAGAAACTAGTTTTGGATTTGTTGAACACTTTTCTTGGTCACTGCATAATTCCAGAAGTGTTATTTCATAGTGTTCATGTCTTCATTATTATTCTAAACTAGGAGAAAATAGTACAAATGAAGAAAACATTTTTATGAGCAGGGGGGTGCAAACTTTTGACTGGTAATGTACGTGCAGTTTTCTCGTAACCGACATCAGACATCACACGTTGATACAGACTTTGAGCTTCGTGCACAATCAAGCATTATTCTATACTCTCTGGTATTTTAGTCTTTAAAGCAGGTTGCTATTAAACACCTTTTCCGTGTAGTACATAAATGACCAAGGTGATCAGTCTACATGTCTCTGGCTACAATGAATTCAGGTAATATGGCACATTTTTGGATATTTTTTCTTTCCTTTATAAATACTTCCTCTGTATCCTTCATGTTATACAAATCCTTATGAAGTATCCTGTCATCTATTTTATTTTATTTTTCAAGAATATATGGTATGGAATGTAGGTGGGGTTTTTCATAGAATGAAGTGTTGTTCTTGTAAATGGACTTGGCCTGAAAATGCTGTTATTGAGAATGTGCATGTTGAGTTAATGGTGAGGTCAAGTGAAAGTCCAAAGCATTAATTATCTGTGTCACTACACCAGCGAGACAGAAAGCAAAGATAGAAATGCCCATTAAGCTTATTCATGTCCATGTTAAATTAACTGTGCATACATTATTTTAATCTAAGGGGTGGTGGGGAGTTGTTTTTTTTTTGTACAAAGACATGTTACTCCATGTTTTCATTACTTTACTTAACACCAGGTCATTCTATTATGTTATGTGCTTAATGGGCATTATTTTCAGAAAATTACACAATGACTGGTCCTTGGTAACTGTGAATTGTAGCATGTACAGGCTACAGCCATAGCAGCAATCTCCATCACGACTCTGAAGGCCAAGATGCTTTTCCTGAAACTTTCTGGCATACTGCAAACCTGGACAAGAACTTAGACAGGTCTCCCATGCACATGCATCACACATTATACTGACAAGTTGAAGGTCATTTTGAAGAAACCATTGATTGTTGAAAAATAAAATGTGAATGAACCTTCGGAATGATGAAAAAAGTGTCCAAGATTCATGGTTAGCTGTGGCGTCATAATAGGACAGCTGTCCAAAAGTGGTTTCATTGGGACTTGTCATGTTCTGTCCAACATACCAGCCTAATAGCCAACACAGTGACATCCCAAAGCTGGACACTGGACACAAGATAAAGAACGGCCAATGCAATCTCATGTAAAATTCGAATAAATAAAGTTTTAAGAAAATCTGTGATTGCTAACCTCACCCATTCATCAAGACCATGATGGAAAGGCAAAACCTGCTGTCAGTTCTGAAGGGGTTTAAACACAAGAGAGAAGCTTATTAGCAGAGAAGTTGGCTTTGGCTAGTACCCTAGTTTCAAGGGAGGAAACGTAGAGTAACATAGGTACTCTTATTACAAGAGCACCTTGAATTTCAAGGAAGATATTAACACTACACTGGACTTCCTTAATAGGGCACACTCAGCTCGTCAAATGGGCTGCGCCTATAGATGAACTCTAACAATCTACACGATTAACTATACATTATTGACTCGATATTAATCTACATATGTATTTATATTATTGTGTACACTGTCTTAGCAGTGTTAGCTCAGCAATTAAGATTCTGTGCAAGCAACTGGAAGGTAGTGAGTTGAAATCCCAGGACTGCCAGAAAGACACTGTTGGACCCTTGAGATAAACCCTTAACCCTTAATTGTGGTACTACCTAATAGAGGTGTGTTACTCCCTCCAAAACGAAACAATGCACATCTCATTATGTGAGTGACATGATCTATGAAAGATACAGCTAGGGATACTATACTATACGATTAGAGCTCTGCGACACGATTTGGTGCGATATGATGTGATATAATGTGATTTAGTATTGGGCAAACAGTTTAAAAGATTTTAATAATTATAGAATAATTAATTAATTGTAATCAGATTTAATTGAAAAAGTCTCAGCTTTGAGGAGTGGTACTGGTACTGACACGCCTCCTTTACTTTTCAAAATAAAAGAACACTAGTATTAAAAAAAAAAAAAAACATGTGCATGTGATATCGAACTTTATTGTTACAGTGTATTAATTTAGTCCCAACTAAATGCTAAGGCTGGTGCACCGATTTAAAAAGTTGAATTCTTGCACCCGTACTTGCTAAAGACTTGCTCATTCTCTTTTCATTTGAAGATCTCTCTCTTTATCTTGTCATATCCAGAACACTATTGCTAGGCAACAGGGAAATATGGACGCCGAGCATAAGGTAGATAATGACTGTGGCTAACGATTTAGCTAGCCAGCACATAGTGGTGTTTTTCACTCCGAATACACACCCGATTGCGCCGTGTAAGCGTGGCGTCTGCGTTTCGCAAGCATCGCGTAGCGACCGTCCACGCAATACACACTGCAAACGTTTAGGGCGCGCACCGCGCTTCATTTTTTAATAAGAAAACTATTGCCCAAATGCACAGCAGTGTTAAAAAAATTGATCAAAGATGGACTTGCTGTTATTACAACACAGCTCACTTAAAAATGTGACATGAGACAGTGGGACAGTGAATAAACAGAATATTCGTGTTTTTCCTGGTTATCCCCGAGTATCATTATTGTACAGGTTGCACAATCATGACATTGTTGTAAATTATGACTTTCATAATATGAAAGTTCACAGCATATAGAAAGTAAAAAAATGAAGTGCGCCGTTTATGTGGAATCTTCTCGTAAACACGGTAAACACAACACCGCTTGAATGTAGCATTAAATACAATGCAGAAATCACTTAAGGAGTGTTGATGCAGCATGCTGGCTAGTCTACAGAGAGAGCCGAGACTCCCATCGGGTGCATTTCAGTGGATCCTCCCGCGTGTAGAAATGTGTTTATTTAACACTGTGGGATTCATCGGCTCACTGTGGTTTGGCACTGGAAATGAAAGTGTGCCAAAAAACGTAAAAGGTCGGGAGAAAATTGCTGACCCCGTGCTAGCGCCCGAGCAAATCTCCCTTTCAGTTTTTGGCTCTCTCTTTATGTGTGTTTGTGTGTGTGTGTGTGTGTGTGTGTTGAGAGGCTGTTTAGTGTTGAGCAAAGTTGAAATAGCTTGTCTGACTCTGATCAGAGTGGAAGGCTATTTACTCGGCAGCCTAATGATTTGAGGTTTGCGTTCTCAACCCAAGTGTGAACAGCAGTTGACTGATGGTGTGTGTGTGTGTGTGTGTGTTTGTTCATGGCTAGTTTATGCCCTGCGGTGTTTGTGGATACTGTGTGTTTCCATCCACGCTATACGTAGGCGTGGCTGTGTTTTCAGTATTTATGTATATATTGTATATAATATCCCTGAGTGGTTGTTGCTGAAGAAGCAAAGAGAGAGTGAGAGAGTTTGGGTGTGTGTTTTTCTAATATAGGAAAGTAATTCAGTGCTAAAGCCGGACTGACAGGCACAATAGATGTTCTGAGCCGAGGTTACAAATCAGCAGATGGGAGCAGGCAGCAAGGTGCAGCTCACTGAAACGCTGCAACTTTTTCCGGTTCAATTTCTCTTGTTATGTCGGCACTCTCCCGATGCAAGTGACAGCCTCAATAACAATATTTGTATTTTGCTTATCGCAAGCGAACGGCGCAGTGGTCATAAACTTGAATAGAAACGACTGATATGTGAAGTGAAAACCATGATGGGGCAATAAACACTTCATCATTGAATCTTTCTCCAATTCCCTTAAAAGCCGCCAGTCCTCCTAAAATCAGGGAAGGTTCTATAAGCAAAGGAAATATATTTACCTATAATTTTCAAACTATGTGTTGATATAATTTGAAATATATTTACATATACATATATTGACATATAGCAATAATTTAAGTATTAAAATTCACACAATTACATTTGACATGTTTTATATATGTTGACATACACTAAGACCCTGTTTAATTAAACCTGGTCGTCTCTTGCGTCTTGAGTGTCTGGATTATATCCGAATAGAGAGAAATATATTTGAAACAAAATGTTCATATTACTGAAAACAGCAATTCCAAACTTTTGAATGCTAGTGTGTTTCTTGAATATACCATTGGTAAATGCTTAATAAGTGATAGATATTTAGTATCAGAAACATTTTTTACACTTGAAACTATGCTGCCAGATGCTTTAAAAAAAATGCTTGGCAGAACATAAACTACAACTAGGGAAGGTATTCTTAAGAACATGGTGTCTGGCATGCTGCTACCACCAATCACAAAAACTGTGCCACGGGCTAACAGAACTCACCCCGGATATACAATACTTTATTTATGGAATTCTAGATAAATTATCAAAATCAGTGACTTCTGTGTGCAGTTGGCTTGATAAGAACACAGAAATGGATGTCTAGTTATGTGTATACTTTTCTGTTTACTGCTTCTTTTGTCATAGTCAGTGACAGTTAACTATGACAACTGCAGTTCTACCTTTTTATATGTGCTGCGACCATTCATTTTGTACTTAAATGCCTAGCAGCATCATTAACTTTCCAATATTTTTTCATTGTATATTATGTCCCATAATTATACCAGTGTATTATGGGACCCAGAGATATTGTGAATATGGCCATATTAATATTAGGATTCTCACTATGTAGAGAAAAACAAACTACTAATGTCAATATCTGAAAAGGAGTTAGGAAGCACCGCGCACAACCCAGTTTATAGCACAATATACATAAATGAGCAGTAGTTGTAATATTCAGTTAGGTTGGGTCAGTAACCTGATAGGTTTGACATGACAAACAGCAGAGAGTGTATAATGTAGCTTACTAGCGATTCCAAATGAAATGCAGATGTAGATCGCTGGCACGGCTGTGATGATGCTCATGGAAGCACTACTAATTTCCCACTGGCCTGCAAACAACCCCTGTATTTCATTTGCAGATTGCAGCTGTGGAGTGTTATTGACTCGTTGGTATGATATTAAATCATGATCTATTCTATGTGTACACCGTCAAAGACACTCTTACTGGACTCCCAACAAGCGATGCTGGAACTTTAGACTCAGCAGTTTATGGAGGACAATAATTCTTGACATTGTTGCCATTTGAAGAGGAGGATTCGTGAAGTGTGACCTGCAACAAAGCTTTTGCATTGTTGATCCAAAAAAGTAACAAGTAAAAAGCTACAATCCGATTGTATCCCAGCAGGACCACCCATTCCCCTTTTTTATTGTGATTGGAACAGGAAGTGGAACAGAAGATCTGTGATCAGCTCATCAGCTTGTCAAGAGACAATGGGACATCAAGTTGCCAGTTTATTAGGTACACCTACCTTGTACCTACCATGTACCCATTTTATCAGGTACTTTGTTACAGAGTGTAGCTCATTTGTCTGCCCTCCCTCTACCCCGTCCGTCAATGGAAAGGGACCACCATAAGATCAGATGATATTTGGGTGGTGAACCATCCTCAGCACAGCAGTATCACTGACACTGACATAGTTGTGGCATGGCAGCAGCCATATTGTGTGCAGCAGCAATGCTGGGGTTTTAAATATCTCTATGTCACTGCTGGGTTGAGAACAGTTCACCCACCAAAAATCTCCAGCCAACAGCTGTCCTGTGATTAGAAACTGACATTGATAAAGGATGGACGACGTTTAACATACACTGTGCATGAAATAAGATGTAGTCTCTAACTGTACACCTACAAGGTGGATCAACAAGGTAGGTTTGACTAATAAACTGGTCAGTAACTACATTGGGGTCCAAAAGTCTGAGAGCACATTGAAAATCCACCCCCATGTTTAACTGTTGTTTTGATCCACTGTGGAATCAATCTTTCTTCTGTTCGTCTCCTTACATAAACCCTTCTGTTACTGCCATAAATATCAAATTTGGATTCATCAGTAAATAGGACTTTTTCCAGTGATCCATTGTGAAATGCTGGTATGTCTTAGCCCATGCCCAGTGTTTAGCCTTGTTTCCCCTGCTGAAAAGTGGTTTAGAGACTTCTACTCGTCCTTTAAGACTACTATTAGCTAGCCTTCTTTTGACAGTACTTTTGCTGACTCGAGTCTCTCGTTCTTTATTCAGCACATTCTGTATATGTGACAAAGTTGCTGTTCTCTCTCTCAGTGAACAAAGCTTTATGTATTGGTCTTCTAATGGTGTGGTCACTTTTGGTCTTCCTGATCGTGCTTTGGATACAACTGATCCAGTTTCAGCAAAGCATTTTAGAGTGCCATACAGTGGCAATGAAAGAAATCCCAGATTTTTCAATGTGATCTCAGACTTTTGGACCCCACTGTATCTCTGACACCTTGACAACCACAACTTGTTAACCACAACTTGACAACCAGATGGCCGTCTTAAAAGAATGTGTAGTACCTGTAGTTAGATCATCCTTTTAAATTCTGATTCAAGAGAATGCTACATTTTGTGTACTATAGTCTAACCCCTCTTTCAACCTTTATGCCTCTTAAAGGTTCCTGGCCCCTTGTAGAGCACCAGTGGCCATCACTTGTTGACATCATACCATATGTAGATAAGACAAATTGCTGTGTTTCCTCTTCTGACACAGGTGTCTATGGTTGGCCTCTAAAGGCTCAACATGCCCTAAGGAGAGAGTACCATGTTCTTGAGGCACAAATGTAGACACTGTTCATACCAGTGAAGGATAATTTTAACTCCAGATCTACAATATTGTTCACACAAATGTAATTTATACATACTGTAGAGTCAAACCTAAAGTCAGTCATACTGATAACTAATCTTTAGTCATATGAGTATGCTGATTAATTACGAGAGCTAAATAAAGAAAATCATGAGTCAGGCCCCTATCTCTTACGCTGCGATGTTGGGATTCAGTGAGCAAGGTGATAAATCTCTGCTCAGCACATGCAGTGCCAGGCATAACTGTCTCCCAGCTTCGGTGTTGCATAGTAACAGGGGTTTCATCATGCTGGCCGACTGTGCCGTTGATTAAACGCGTCTCTTTTATTGGCCAGTGGCATTCCTTTTGTGCCGTGGTGATAGAGGTTCTTTGGAGGCCACCTTATTTATGGCTCCAATTACTGCGTTGCCATTAGAAAGGCCTTCAGCCTAACGAGCGATGTGACCCTTAGAGCTGGATAAATTACTGTCAAGACATTTTGTATTGAACTAAAAGGAGCGATCAACACTCTTGTTAATGTATTCTAATGCAGAAAAAGTGATCAAATGTAACATAACGTATGTGTTTTCCACACAGGGGTTGAGGCTAAAGTAAAGAGAGAGTATTCCACCCCAAAGAAGCCTTTATAATGTAGTGCAGAGGGTAATCTGTGTTCAGAAAACAAGCACATTTAGTTATTAATTGTTTAACATAACCAGATCTTAAATTTTCTTTATTGTTCTTTGGCACAGCATGTGTGACTCTTTCTGGCTTTAACCCACATTTTTGGCACCTGCTGAGTTTGTTCCTATAACCATTTGGAGGTGTAGCAGATTGAGGTCAAGCTGTGGTACATGACTGCAAGGATTACAACCACGAGCTATTCAAATGTCGTGACCCATACAGTGTGAGCAGAGGCCACATAAATGTCACATAATTGTAGTGTTGTTAAAGGTGACAGTGAGATCAGAGCTCAGTGTGTTCAGCCCTTTAGCTTCTGCTAAGTTTAGGCTGCAGAAGCAAGGGGATGGGAAACAGATTACAGTTGTTCAATATTAAAGACAGTACCAAATGTGGCCCAACTTAGCACAAATTAACACTTTAAGAGTGATTACTTATTGTGTGAAAATTGTGAGCTGAATGCTACACTGCTTTACATTTAGTGTAACATGAATGTAAGGTGTTTTCCCACATTGAAACAATTTTTTTCTGTAAAAAAGGGTTCCTCAGGTTTTTTTTTTTGGATAGTTAAGAGTTCTTTCCATTTGGATAGTTAAGAGTTCTTTCCATTTGGATAGTTAAGAGTTCTTTCCGTTTAGTTCCGTATGCAGGTGTTAATTGAACACTGTAAGAGTTAATTTAACAATGCCTGGGTTAATTTAACATTGGCTGGCTGCAAAGAGGCTTTTCGTCTTAATGACTGACTACCAAGTGTTGAAACACGTACACTAGCGTTCCAAAGTTTGGAATCACTGCTCAAAAGTTTGGAATCAATCTATAAAATGATTGTAATATGATTGTAGTGTTATGCACTTAGGTTTCAAATCATTTGTAGAAAGCTGTAAAACATTATGTGTCCAGAATGATGACTCCAAAATGACACTGAAAGTGTGATCAAATCTTGAAGTGGATACTTAAATAATATACTGGAATTATCTATGTATAATAATTTCTCCTTTATCATTACATTTTTATCATTTAACTTTTAAATGACTTTTTAATAACTTTTTCCCAAAATACTTTAAATATCAAACACAACCTCAAAAAATACCTTTTGGTGTCTGGTTTATATTAGATATACTATATTGTATAAGAGTTTAGTGAATAGAATGATGACTGTTCATAAAATATGACAGGTGATTCCAAACTTTTGAATGCTAGTGTATATAATATATTATAAAGTATATTAGTATGCCTGCTTATTAAGTTTCCAGTGACACAGCCCACATGCCTCCATTTTTTTATTACCAAGAATGCTGTGTAAACGTAGTAAGAAAAAAATGTAATAAACTTAATTTTAATAAAATATATATTTTTTTTTACATAAGAATAGATGTATGGAAGATGATACGCTACCTGTGGAAGAGTAGAACTCACTGATCCCGGCACAAAAAGTCCAAATGTCTAATATCATCAAAATAAGCCACTTTACCTCCATTTTCTGTTAGTTGAATGCTCTGTTACTAGAACAATGCACAGCAACCAAGCAAACACATTAGAGGCACTACAGTACACACAGGAACTGTGATGGTGCAAGCTCCTTCAGAGGAATTACAACACTAAGCAAAACACTGGGTAATAAATAGGTGTCTGCTAAAAACCAGACTGACTCTAATTCTCCTGAAGTCACAAAAGACGGCTATAATAAGCAGGTTACATACATTGTTGTGTACATTGTGAAACTACCATTGAGAAAGACATGATAATTATATACCTATATACCTCACCTTCAATTGTGTAATCTGTGCAGTCTAGTTGAGTAGATTTCAGCTAGGTGAACAAAGAATAAGAATAAGCACCTATTATGAGTTTTTCTCATAGCAATCTCATCTCAAATGGTTTTTCTATAGATACACTGTTGAAAATGTCTGTTGTTTTCTTAGTAATAAACTGATTTAAACAGTTTAAATCTGGAGAATTCATTTATAGTATGAAAATGGCTTAAATGTAATTTTACAGTAATTGGATGAACAGTTTATTGCGGTGAAGCATAGGTTTACATATACAGTATGTTTGTACTATTTGGCAGCCTGTCGAATTACCTGAGGGAAAGACACTTGAGTCACTTGTGTAAAAACCAAGCCTTGCTAGACATTTTCAGAGCTGAATGATATGGTGGTTCTGACAAGGGTGTTGTCAATGAGCTCATGACAGATGCACTGCAACAATGCTTCTCTGACACTTAACAGTAAATAGCTTTTTGTTTGAGCAAATAAAGCAACAATAAATTCACATTTTGTCAATTTGACCAATATTGGTGAAAATAAGACTCATTAGCGATGTATTGACATGTTTATATTTGCATTGCAAAGGTCCGCCATGTAAAGAACGTTGGAAAGTCTCAGGCAGTGCTCTATGATTGGATGAGGTCACACACATTCATTAATTATTTATCAAGTTCCCCAGCATATCCTAAGAAAAAAATATTGCCTTCTGCCAATGTATTTTAAATATAGTTTTTCAATTTGTATTGTAATATACTTAATAATGCATGTGCTACTGTAGTACATAAAAATGTATGTGCTACAGAATATATCAGATTCCCACTTCTCCATAGTATGTGGCAAACCTTTAGTTAGCAACCCAAAAACTAATCAATTTGAAGAAAAAACTAAACAAAACGATGACTGTAGTAATGATGAAGATAATGGGAATGATTTGGACTACAGCCTTGGGTTTACTTGGCCACTTTATTATCCTTCTTGTAGGTGTACAGCTAGAGACTATAGCTAATCTTTTTCCATGCACAATTTGTGTCAATCGTCCTCTAGCGCTAGCAGTTTCTGACCAAAGTGACCTATGTGGTATTAGCAGGTTATTAATATTTAATTAGCTGAAATCTACCCAATTACATTGTACATATTGTAAAATTTAAAGTTAAGTAAACATGTCTGTGTATCATGCATGTCATAATTAATTAATTAATATTGACATATGAACTGACCGAAAATGGATGTAAAGTGGTGTAGTATTGTGCATCACATTTTTTTGGTAATTTTGACACATAAGGTTAAACGGCAGCAATGTGTCTGTGTTCATGTGTGCTCTGTACTCATTTCGCACTTTACATTTTGGATAAATAACTTGCTTATATGAAGATATATGAAGAATAACTTCTTAAAGTCTCTTAGAGCACTCAGTAATTACATTTTTAATGGGTACATTTTATATTTGTCAACAAATGTATAAGGTGATTTGTAATAACGCAGAGATCATCATCAGTTATAACAGTAGTGTGTCATAATCAGCATTTTGTAAACCATGACAGACATCTTTCTTGGACACAAACTTCCATTTAACACACTATCTGTAAGAACCAGGCTCAAACAGAGACAGGGTTTGATCCAAGTGCAGAGTTTTATTGATAGCATAATGCACAAATCGGTAGTCGGTAAGCCATGCAGGATGTCGATATAACCAAATATACGTAGATA
>JAOUQW010000016.1:4307968-4327570 GCA_028565825.1 Olivaichthys viedmensis
TCAACTTTATTTAGCTGGTGTCTATCATCTGGTTTGGAGGAAACATATAGCTGTGTATCATCAGCATAGCAGTGAAATGACTACCATACTACCATAACTAAGTACCCATGCTGAATTTGGTTACCTTTTTTGTCTGGGTACCAAGAGTATCGAACAGGGACATGTGGGTGGAGCTAGAAATAGTGAATAGATCATTCCCTGCTGAAAATTTTTATTACTTCATATGGTGGTGTACTATTTTTCTACCGGAAAGTATGGCACGGCAATTTTTGATGTGCATATTTAGTAGTACCATCGAGTACAATCGAAAACCCGGAAATTTCAGTTTGGTTGGCCGTTTATGTCTCTTTACATAAACTCGAATATAGAGTAATAGGTCAATCAGATCTTGAAGCTTCTCCATTGTTGCTACTGTTGTTGGTGCTTACTGTTAACAACAGCATCATGGGAAAACATGTCACTACCCCACAACCTCCAGAGAAATTATTCTACCTTCACGGATATCATTTTGCAATGGGAAACGGACACAGATACTCAACCAGGGTGCACATAGTTCTGGATTCGGAATAGTAACCTTACAGCGTCATACCAAAAACATAACAAATAGCAAATTATGTCTGTGTTCTACTTGTTTGTTCCTCTGGTAAACAGCTCAGGACAAGTTGTCCATGTTTTATCCTAACCCCGTTCAGCACACACTAGCTTGCCTCTCTGCATGCTGCTTGGACGGTGCTGCAGTCAGTGGTGGCGGGAGGCCAGCAGTGTGGAGCTGAGTGTGTGTGTGTGTGTGTGTGTGTGTGTGTGCTGTGTCAGTGGGTGTGTGTTGAATCTGCAGCTCTTCTGGTCTCTGCCCTGCTCACACACACTCCCATACTGAGCCGCCACCCCCACACCCCAACCCATATGCTGCCTTTGTGTGTGCCCTGTTGCCTGGTGTTGGTGAGAGTGCAGGTAGAATGTGTGTGTGTGTGTGTACATGTACATTTTTTTGCATGCTTGTCTTGTTGTCTGCACAACATTTTTAGCTTTAACACTCAAAAAAGCAGAATATTGTCATCATTGTAAGTAACATTTAATTAGATAGCTGTTTGATTAAAACATGCATAATTACACATACAAATACACTCAGATAAAAAGGACTTGTCTAGACCTTACAATTGCTCATCCAGGTCAGGAAGAAGATCTGTTTGACTAATTTGCAAACATGGTTTGTGAGATTCAAAAGGTGTGTATGCGTCATAGAAACACAGAGGTGATTTTTAAGCCTTATTGTGTTCCAGGAAACATTAAATAATCAGTAACACTTAACTTTGAGGTTTCCTAACTAACATTGTTTACGGCATTAGTTAATATCAACAAACCACAAAGTTCAACATGAATACGCCATAGATAAGTTAAGAAAGTAATTAACACTTAAATTTCTTGGTGTTTGTTTGAATATTGACAAAATAATGAACAAGAGCATTAACCAATTATTTTATTCATGACTAACAATAAGTCCACAATAACCAATATGAACTAATGTGTTAATTAATATGTTCTTGGTGGCTGATTTATTTACCTGATAAGTGAGGCTGAATGGTGGGTTTCCTGTGACCTGTGTTCAGTTGATCAACATTTAGTAATATGTTTATGAAATTTAATTTATGCTATTTAATTTGGGCACTGGTTAATGCAGGTGTTCATTATTTAGTTAACATTAAAAAAACACATCAATTAATGCAGTGTTAATTACTTTGTTAACACTATTTAGAATGATTAATGCTAAAGTTCATGGTTTGTTAACGTTAACTAATGCAGTAAATAATGTTAGTTAAGGGATCTACTCACATGCGCTCATCCCTGATGCTGGCCATGTGGGTCAAGGCCGCTGGTCTGAACGACCCATGTGAGAACACAGGGTCAGCGGGCTTCAGGCTAAATTAAATACCAGTGCTCAGAGCTGAACAGATATGCTGAAGCTCTATAGTGTGATAATTATGTAAAGTGAATTACCACCCAGTATCACGTTGTTGTGATGGCAACAACTGAGTGTGGTAAATAGAACAGCGGAATTCAGACACAATGAAAACAAGAATTTTGACTTTGTGATAATATTTAAATAACCTTCTTGCATAAAAATTGCAATGCACATCTAAGCAAAACCACTATTTAGACCACACTCGTGATTTTTGTATTACAACTGAATACTTTTAGGTACAGAACCTCCATTGATGTGCATTATTTCTTCTTTATTAGGAATGATTAGTCGTTGCTTTGTGAATTTCATTTATATTCATATTTATCAGGGTGAAACGAGGGCACATGTTAGCCCGAGAGCGCTCTATGCCTCATTAGCCTGCCTGCAGTATACACACTCGTACGCACCACCACAAATGGGGGTGCCATAACAGATATGTCATATTACTATTTGGGCTGAAGCAAAATACTATTTGTGCAGACCTCAAATATGTTTTTCCCACATTTCCTAAAAGCTTTCCAGCACTCTAACCAAGCACCAAACACAAACACACAGTCCAAACCGAACGGAGCATGAGAGCACACTTAGTTCCAGTGTTTACACAGTGTGTGTGTCTGTGTGTGTGTGTGTGTGTGCTTTTATTGAGCATGAGGCAAATCCAGAACTCTGCCATCACATGCCAAACCAGGAGAGAGACAGTGGCCTGGGGGGAAACGGATGGCAGTGGATGTGCTGGCTGGGCGCTGCACTGCGGCATACTTTGTGTGTGTCTGTGTATGAGTGTGTGTGAGACAGAGAGAGAGTGTGTGTGTCTGTGGGCATGCTGCAGAGGCAGACAGCTCATCAGTAATCAGAGAGCGACGCTTGCTTCTTCACCACAGGCGGTGCACGCACACACACGTACACATGTTCACACGCACAAACAGACAGATGTAAAACTCTGAAAAGAACAGCGATCTGGTCATGAGTGTGTTTCCCTGCTGCTTTTATCCAGGACACTCTGAGATGCACTGCTCTTCAGGTCATACAGAGCAATGAGGCTATGCTTGCTTTGTTGAACACTGGCTGTTTACTTTGAAGCAGGAACCATTTTCTAACCACTGTCTCTGTGTCTGTGCCACAGAATCCTTTCAGCAGAGAAATGTTATTTCATGTTCATTTAGCCTGTGATTTGCATTCAACCAGTAATCCTGGCTTTTCAATGTTGGAAAAATCAAATCCAAATGCATAATATTATATCTATCATTAGTGTCTGATTTGTTGAACCAAAAGCTTATTCCGTTTAGAAAAACACCAGCAACACAGTTACTGATCCTGGAAAATGCTGTGCACAAAAGCTATTGGTTTGATATTCAGCTTGTAATAACAGAGCTATTTAGAAAGCCTTGGTGCATATCCGGTAAAGTAAACATGTAATTTTAAACCATTAAAAATAATCTATGTAGAGTAATAAATTGTTGAATAATTTTTAATGCCCAAGAAACTACTAAAAATAACCTAGCAATATTTCTACACTAGGATCTATAAATATCTAGAACTAGATCTATAATCTATAACATCTCAAATTAAATACTACTAAACTAGCTCGTGTTTATCACAGGCAGACAGGAGTGAGATTTCAGTATCTGAGTCTTAACTTACATTGTCATATTCTTAGTGATTTATTTAACAGTAGCCAAGCCTGTCAAAATAATAGACACAACAATCAAAACTCCTTGGTCCATCACTAACACTAGCTAAGCGAGATAGAAAGTTTCCAGGTACCACAGAATCCTCTAATAATTGGTGTATTGGACGTGATAGGTTATTAGGTAGGTCGTCTATTTTATGACATCACAAACAGAGCTCATACGTAATCAGTTGGGTTTTTTTGGAAGTACTGAGAAAGCCTCTATTTTCAATGGATTTTTTAATGCGCTTTTGTTAACAATTTTTTTGTGCTGTGCTAACAAATTTGACATAAACACCGATCTACATAATCTGAATCAGCCATCCAAGAGAAATTAATCTTTTTTTTTTTTTTTTAAACAAAACATTTTTTTGGTTCCAGGGTACTTTAAATGGTCATAGAGGCTAAAGATAAAAGGATAAAGATAAAAGTAAACGGCTTTAAGACTTATAAACATAAGAGCAGCTATGGTATGCAAAGAACAGCTCCAGCTATAGTAAAGTAACACAAATGAAACAAAACAAAAGCCCATCCTGGCTGTTCATTGGACTGCAGCATGATGCCAATGCCCCTTAATCCCACCCTAGAGGTGCCACCCATGGCTGAGTGAGCAATTCCTTTCCCTGTGCCCATCCAGATGTTGCCCTAATTCGCCATGACTGCTGGCGCATGTGCTCCATTGCTTTTCCCTCACCCTGTGTGTGAGTAATAGGTGAGCTTGTTCAGGTTTAGGGGAGAGGCACAGGCCACCCAACAGAGCAGAGCTGACATTAATTTAAGTCCCACTCCAGGCCCCCTGGGTCTTAGTGGTCAGTAGTATTAAGCTAACACTGACCCAGACCCAGCACCTGTGTATGTGTGTGTGTGTGTGTGTGTTTGTGTGTTTGTGTGTGCATGAGTGTAGCAGTGTGGATCCGGGCTACTGGAGGTTTTCCAGAGCTCAGAGTCCCAGTTACCTCCTGCATGTCTGCTGAACATGCCCTGAAAAGCAGAGCTGTGCTCCCTACTCATGTAGGGCATTTGCTGGCATCTGTTTGCTTTGGGAAACTCTTGGCTCAGCTATCATGCAGAATGCTGGATTAAAATGTTCCTAACAATGCAGGAGAAGTTATCTCACAGGAAACCAATGTTTTGGCATTTACAATGATCTGTAAGCAATCTTTCCTCATGAATAATAGCGAGTGCGCATTCCAGATGACAGCAGAGAGGATTTGTTTAGACCTCATGGTGTGTTAGCTCGACCTTGTCAGATGCAGAACTGTTACAACGCCTGCTACACATTACTTTGTAAAACAAGTATTACAACACTTTCAGCAAGGATTTAAAGGAATTCATGTAATATTACTGAGGCCCATTTCCTAAACACTGGTTCCCTAAACTTAGGGCTCTGACACACCAAGCCGACATCAAAGAACAAGCGCCAACCGAGGCCGACTGAAGGACGCCTCCAGTCTTTTGTCAAAATTCGCAGGTCAAATACACCGCAAAGACTACAAGTTCTGCACTTTGTAAATGGTCTGCTCAAATAAGCAGAAGTTGAGAAATGTTTAGCAAATGAGCAAAAGTTGAAAAATTAGATAGTCAACAAGGGCCAACAAGTGCCAACGGTGCAGGATGGGCAGCCACAGTTGGCTTGGTATGTCAGGGCCCCTAGTCACAATAACATTGAGGCAAAAGAACAATTCTCTTAGTACAGCAAAGGATGCCGAGATGACAGCAGATGGTCAAATCCCAAACAATTAAAGCAAGATACTGTACTGGATTATCCACTGGTGTGGAGATAACGTGTGATACTTAGAAAATAATGCACAGCAGGCATGACAATAGATCTGAGACTGACAAGGTTGTGATTATTCATTTGGGTCTTCAAAGTCGGGTCTCCTGAAGTCCATGAAAGCAGATTGAATTGTAAATATCATGCACTGTGTTTGATCTGCATAAGTCCTCTGTGAGTTACAGCTGAGCATCATACTTCTGGCTAGCAGCGTCTGGGTCTCCACTTGAGCCACATGTTCGCTGGCAGCGCTCCTGCATTCGCCATTTCCAGCAGCCTGTGCACCCCCTAGATGCCATGTCTTAAGACAGATGTGTTTTATGTCCCACAGTATGTGAAAGGCCTGGGAGAGTGTGAGATTGAAACGGGGAGATGTCTCCTGCTGGCTGATAGGACGGCTCAGTGTGCCAAAGTAACATCCCGCCTGGCACTCCATGCACTGGCCACCTGTGCCACATTACTGTTGTGCCTTACCCTGAAAACTTTAGAAATACAAGAATATGTGAAGTAATGGATATATCCTAAATTGGTACTGTGATTCCAAACATTCTAATGTCTTGTAATAGACCAAGGATTTGGTTGAATTGTTACTGAGTTTCTACCCATGAACAGTAGCAGCTCCTGGCATATGCAACATAGGTAATTAGCTAGGGCGGCACAGGCACATTGTGTTCTATATAGGCATTCCTGATATCTTGCGATGTGTCTCTGCGCCCGGCCTCCTGCAACAACATTATTTATTGGTTGTCGCCTGCCACCATACCCTGCTCTTGCCCCACAACACACATGCCCTGACGATACACTATTGGCTATAGGCAATCACAAGCTCTCCTGCCTCTCCTCCCTGACTCTGTTCCAAATAAACTCACACCAAAGGTAAAAGGTAGGCACAATTTAAAATTGCTGACAATTTAATCAAAACCATGACTTGCAAATTACATATTATAGGCCTATTGGGAGGTTTTGTTTTCAGAACTTGTGAAACAATAAAGTTGATTTAATTAGTAATACAGCAATATTTGTGTTGTTGATGGATTCCGAGAGGAGAAGTTGGCTCCAAGGATGGTGTTTGAGTGGGAGACTGGAAGGATGGTGGGGTGGCAAGTAAAACTTCACCTAGGGTGCCAAATAGGTCAGAGTCCACGTTTGCATTTTAAGTGTATTGGATTTACAGTGTGCCAAGTAACAAACTGTGGGAATTCAGTAGCAGAAAGGGGACTGATGACCTGCTAGTGCCACTCAGCTAATTATCCCTTTGCTTTAATTTGAGTTTGTTATCTGATTTTTTTTTTAAATGATGAAAAGCACATTGTGTTCCACAGCCTCTCTCTGAGGCAAATGCACTAGTCATTAATTGCAGCTGCTTCATATGCACCTCACAAACACATGTTTAAAGTCATTAAAGAGTGCCACGCACACACACACACACACAGTTTCATGAATGCCACACAAGGCAAGCTTTATTACTGGAAAGACAAAATGAAGAGTAACTCATGTCAAAAAATAACCCTCTGGGAAGAAAAAAAAAAGTTACATGTAAAACACAAAAAATACCAACATTGTATTCAAATAAATAGGACTGAATTATTTTACATCAATCACAACATACTTGTCAACCAACAACAAGAACGAATATTTAGCTTGTGGCATTGTTTGGTCTTACAAAGATTGTAAAAGAAGATATGTACAACTGGAGCATTGTTAGAAGACATGCTTGAAGTATAACTGTGCCCACTAGTACACAACGGCAGCGTCATGGTGCAACATCAGTAAACAATATGGTATGAGTGCATCTCTCAAGAACCCAAAGTTGAAGAAGACAGACCATTATTTCATGAGAAAATGATCAGTCTTATGAATGTCCAGGCAGGAAATCAATAACATTGGTGCATGTGTAGCTACAGTTCCTGGCAAGTCATGTTAAGTCCCTCCATTTCTCAAAGAGGCATTCGCACTTTCTTTACTTAAACTGTTGCTAGGCAATGCCAAGGAATTCAGCGCGTGACCAAAAGAATCAGAGCTCGCACAATCACCACCTGAAACTGCACACGACAGTGGCTGGACCATGTGAGTAATATCGATATCGGGTAAACAAAAAAAAACACACCAACAACAACAAAAAATACCTCCACAATGGTAAAATCCAACAATGGGAAGAGATCTTTTATTAAACAGGACCAGCCTGTTTGGGTTTTATTCCAGAATCCCCCACCCTTTTTCCATTTTCAGCTCCCCAAGCCATAGTCACTGGTCGATTGTTCCATACATTAAATCGGTCTTGTCTGAATTCAGAGACCCATGAACCTCTGAATTCAGAGACCCTCTCTTCTCCCTGGCAACATCCAAAGGGCCTTCACCTGTCCCATACCCATAAGCCAATGTGACTGGATGTTACATTAATGTGTTGCACTTGGATGGTTTGTTAGTTCCTAAATCCCACATTAGTCTGTGACACAGGTTACTCCACAACAACCCTTGCTACAACAGAATTACAATAAAACTGGCTTGTTTTTACAGCGGTAATGGAGGCACGGCCATACACGACCACAAAGCTGTCGCACGACGTTAATCACAAAGCAAATTTAATTCTTATTGCCACTCTATATACTTTGCGTCACAAGCACGTCAATCATTATTGCTTTGTGGTTAAAAGCAGATTTTTCGAGAGCAGCACTTTGCACACAAAAACAGTCAAAGCTTGAGAATTTAGTTAGAAGGAGCCATGTTTAGATATGTACCGAACTGCCCTTAAAAGTCTGTTGCAACACTTATATCAAGAAACCTGTACACAGGAGGGAGATCTACTGATCGAAGATGGAGTGCTACATCAAGATTCTTAGGAAATGCGTATAAAACCCATTAGAAATGGCATGTGAAGATGGTTCAATTTAAATCTGATGTAGATCTAACAAAAGTGGATCAAAAGATCATCTTTTCTGCATACATTTAGATTTTAAGTTCTTGTTGATTTAACAAATATCAACATTGTGCTACAACAGCTTTCTAAAGATCATCCAAAATAACCTAAATTCAGTCCAATTCAGCTTTATGTTGGATGACTTGAGTTCCATGACTCAAGTACTGATGGGCCAGCAGTTACACCCCCCTCTTTCTCACTTGGGCAATTATTTATTGCCTCTTTAAATACAGAAGCACTTGCAGCAGGTGATATTTAATCAGAGGGGTTAGGAAGCTTGTCTTTGGTTGCCTTTAGAAAGCACTGGCTGCAAATTTGTTTTAGCTTTTTCCACCTGTCCTTTTTACTTTATGAATTACAACATTTGCCCATCTTAAATGTTTGGCTATTCAAGAAAGCCCAACATTGTAGGCAGGTTCCAACAGAATTACAGTATCCAGTCTGCACAGCAGCCAGTTCAGTCAGCATTATAATGCCAGATAAGCCTTCATGGCCAACAACCCCCTCCTCCAACACCTCCATAATAACCTGGGCCTTACACAGCTTCCCAATGCTCCACCTATAGGAGCCTTACTCTTACAGACACTCTTTAGTGCATATTCTATACGTTTTTAAGTATTTTTTAAAGAATATCAGATATGTCCGACACTGGAGACCATATAATACATTATTGAACAGTTTTGTAACGTTTATGTCACATTACTGAACATAATATGCGGAACATTGGTTCCTTATTTACTAAGTCGAATCACGATTCTCTTAATACAGCGAAGAATGAAGAGATGACGGTTGATGATCAAACCTTGATCGAGAAAAGCAAGATGCTGTACTGGGTAAGACAGATATGCACTGGTGTAGAGATCAGGACAAGGTGGACAGCAAAGTGTCCACTTGTTCTGAAATGCATTTTGTTGGGGGGTGAGGAAGGATTCCCAGGCGAAGCCTTCAGCGATGAGGGCATCGGTACCCACCCCCCTTCCCCGGACTAAAGCTCAGGGGAGGGAGAAGCTCACTGGGCGAGGAGCATAATCCCACTGCTCACATGACTGAGCAGCTCTTGGCCTTCTCCTTCTTGAAGGTGGAAGAGAGCAGCTCTGAGCGGCTGGGCAGGTGGAGGAGGCGTTTGGAAAGGCGCCGGTTAGGGCTGGACTTGGCCAGTGGCTGCAGCTTGTTGACGCAGGCCAGCGCCGCGGTGCGGAACACGCTGTGGATGCTCTTCTCTGACGTGAAGGCCGAGCACTCCAGGTATGCCTCAGCCCCCAGTTGCTTGGCCATTGCTGAGCCCTGGGACAAAAGGAGAGGAGAGGTGTAGGTACATGTTCTTCAATCAGAGCTATTCGATCTTGTCTGCAAAGGGCCAGTGTGGCTGCAGGTTTGCATTTTAACCAAGCAAGAGCCACATCTGATTCCACTTTAATCAGATGGTCTTGGTCTTCAAACTCTTAGGCGTTTTTCTTATTTGGCTAAAACAGAAACCTGCAGCCATACCAGACGTTTACGGACAAGATTGAAGACCCCTGCTCTAAATCACCCTCACTTCAACTTTGCCGTCTTCTCATAAACTTGTTATCAACCAACATCAACTAGTTATCCTATTTTACTACTCCTACTCTACTAATCCTACTCTAGTCAAATATCTCATGAGCACACCTGCTCATGGGTAATGCGTTTGCTTCTGATTAGAGAGCTCCATCAGCGTACAGACATCTGTGCGCAGGTCCATTTTGCAACCAACAAGGAGAATGCGGGTGTTGGGGCAGAAGTCCATGATCTCAGTCTTCCACTACACAAAGACAGACACAGAAACATGCAAGTTAAGATAAAATCAGAATCTCCATAGCATTCAGACCAGCAAGAAAAAGGTATAAACATTTATCATAACTGCTTTACCTGAGAGCTAAGGACATCTGACAAGTACTATTTGTGGGAAAACAATTGTCACTCCAAAAGACATCAAGCTTTTATGAGTGCTAACTTTGTCAGAAGTACCACTTTGCCAGTTGACTGTTCAAAGATTTGTTGCAACAGATTTGTTGCATATTGTGGATAAACTGAAGCCAAAGCTGTAACTGATATGGGAGTCTTAAGATGATTGTGGGAATTTCACAGCGATAACTCGGTACCTTTTTGAGTCCACTCTCGACAGTGTCTGGACGGCTGATGTCGAAGCACAGGAGCACGGCATCCGAGTCGCTGTAACAAAGTGGTCTCACATTGTCATAGTAAGGGGAACCTGAAACAAGAGACACAAGGCTTTATATAAACCTGTGAATGAAGACGACACATCAAAAACTAATGAACCAAGCTAACTTGGGTCCTGCAGAAGAGGATGAAGCTGAGGCCATTCAGCTGGTCCTCACTTCTCCTGCTCAGCTCATCCCACTAAAGCACACTCTAATGGTATTTATAAAGGACAGGAAAATGACAATTAAGCCCTAAATAGATCCATCTCGCTCTTTTCTTGGTTCATTGGATTATGCAACGGGAACAGCGTGTTTGGGGCCAGACAGGCGCTCCCATTCTTTCTCAGAATCCTTAAGTAAGCCACCCACCACCGTGTGTGTGTGTTTCCCCCACGCGCGCAATACCTCTGCTCCCCCTGTTTCCACAGCAACAGCCTTGAAATCTACCATCTGCAGAGCGTCTTCCACCCACTCCTCCATAAAGGCTTTCCTCAACTGCCAATCATTAGACACAGAAACGTGCCCACCCACCAGTTAGTGCTGAATAAAATGCCTGGGTTGAACAGTGTTAGTGTACCAAAACCGCACTTGGCTCACTGCGTACAAGCCCTTTGTCTGGGGAAATTTATCCTGGTGCTATATGAACTGGGTGTGAAATAAGATAAAAGAGAAACCAAAGTCTCCTGGGAATTACTTTGGTAAAATGACACCAAAAGCTGTGAAGTGTAATCTTTGAGTATGTTCATTCAGTCATATACATTAACACGTTGATTAGACTGACTTGGTGAAGAGGTACCATTTGGTCCAAATCACGGTCTTTAAGCATTTCAGAGAATCTGCGCATCTGTTCCTTCATGTTCACTACTAGAACGGCAGTGTTGGTACAATGATACACTCAATTAGTGTTCCAGAATGTGCACCTAAGCAATCATGCAAGCATCTGTGTAATGTCTTGCGATGTAGGTAAACAGAATCTGGCACATTGATGACTACAAGAAGCATATAACATTGGGAGATTTACATATCTGTGGACCTAAAAATTGTGAATTTTTTGCTGTGTCATATTTATCAGGCTTGATACAAAAACTACATTGCAGGTTGAAGCTGAGACTGCAGTATGGATTTTGCAAATCAACAAGTTCTGAGCATCTCAAAAACTGCTGGCATTCCAGATTCAGACAGGCTGCAGAGACAACGTATCTCTGACAGACACGGCACTGACCATCTCTCCCTCTCTTTCTCTCTGATAAGTCACGGCCCGAGTGTGAGTACGCATTCAATTGCCTCTGCTCTTCATGCAGCAAATCGATAGACATGCACATGGGGGATACGGAGAAGCCATTTTTCAATTAAAGCTGACAAATTACACATCCGAGAAGCTGGAGAGGGAGACGATCCGAGGACATGGCTGACCCACTCACACACTGAGAATAATTATCCAAGCGTTCCAAAGCCACAGATATAAGCAGTATAGGCTTTTCAAGTGCTACTGGAATATGAAATTGGTACGGGTAAGGAGGGCAAAGCTTCACTAAGACAGTAAGTGCTCTCCTGGTTTTAATTGTCCACTCCTGCAGTTTGTAATCACAAGGCAGCACTATCCAGCACCCATAAGCACTGGCACATGGGGCAAGCGACAGCTCCACTGCCAACCTGCTGCTACTAGTTTCCCAGCTAAACAAGATGCTGCTTTTATGGTATCCATGAAAAGTTTGTGAGGCATCAGAAACCACAGAGAAGAAAATAAAACCAGGTAGGACCAATTAGCTCCAGTCTGGCTACATCCTGTTTTAGTGGCAATACCATGGCTGCAGTGGCCTAGAGATTTGCGAGGTCCTTCTCTTAAGTCAAATGAACCAAAGGAAGAAATGCATTTATTCTAGCCAACAAGCAAAATGCGTAAACATTTATTAATTTGAAACGTTTTTTTTCCCCCAAAGCAATTTACTATTGAGACAGAATACAATCCAAGCATAAAGGCGAACAGTTGAGGGTTAAGGGTTTTGCTCAAGGGCCCAACAGTGGATCTCTGGCAGTCTTGGGATTTGGACTCACAACCTTCCATTCACCAGAGTCTTAACTGCTAAGCTCTAACCACTGTGCCAAAAACTGGCTTTAAATAATCTCGCTCCTAAACTCTGATAAGAAATGATTGTATGTGCCAACAGTTTAATCTAACACAGACAAAATCATGGCCAAGAGTCAAACTTAAACACCATTAAGGGCTGAAATCTCTCTGAATGAATCAGCACTCCAGATCTCAATGTAAGGATGAGAGGGCTGGGAGAGGTCAACGATTACAAAGGAGCTTGGTACAAGGGTGAAGAGAACAGAATGGTGAGCATATCCCACACCCCCACATTCCCATTAAAGATAGCTGGGAACAAGTCCTGAAGCATTCCTCCACGCAACCTACCCACCCCCAAACACACACACCCTGTCCTCACCAAGACACAGCATGGCCAGTCCCCACTGGGAATTAAACAAAGAATGCCTCCTCTTACTGAACAGCAGCTATCCATGACCTTTTAGGCATTTCCCCATTCACATGGGGTCATCTGGGAGCCGCTCCTAAGTTCCCACCTCTCATACCATCCACACCTACATTAGAAAAGCACTCATTAATCTACTCACCACTCTAATGTGCTAATGGGCTGCTATACCTCTGCTAGGTCATCAAACATAAACGCCTGCTGCAGCTGCCAAGTTCAGATTCACAGAAATGTGTTGCCATTAACATAATAAGAGCCAGGCCAACACTTTGCTGCAAGTGATATATGGGTCTAGTTGGCCACCGTGATTGAGTCAATTGATTTTTGCTTGTAAATCCAAGCTGAGCACTTGAGAGAGCTGTTTGGAAGCCTGATGATGAGGACAGTCCAATCAATGTGAAGAAGCTTAATAAGAAGCCCTGTTCTTAAAATCCCAATGGACGTGGGAGAGCAGAACTCCTGGGTGGATATAATTAGTGCACAGGGAAACTCCAGCAGATAACCCACAGTTACACAACACCATCACAGCCATGCCACGTGGCTAAGCCCATAAGACATTGTGTTGCATTAACATAGTTCTACTTCGTACTTTTTTTTTTTTTAAACATTTTAATTCATTCGGCAGACATTTTATCCAAAGCAATTTATAATTGAGAGAGGACACATTGAAAACTTGCAAGGTATAATGCAAGCCGTTGATGGTTAAGGGTCTTGCTTAAGGACCCTCAACCTTCCAATTGGTAGCCCAGAGCTTTAACTGCTTCGCCACCACTGCCCCACAGCTACAATTCTGATAAGGTATTAATTTTCATCAGTACCCATGACAAAATCGAATCGAACCCATGACAAAATAGTTGCCAGCATCGTTCAACAAGTTGAGCCACAGGTAATAGCTCAACTCTTCTGCAGGTCATTTTGTCCATTTTTTTCCAGGGTGCATGTCTCACTGAACACACATACTATTCAGTATGCACTTATTTTAAGTAGGTTTTCACCAAACCCCTTTGTGATTTTGCTTTGCTAACTTTCCCTTCTAATGTGCCAAAAGGCACAATGGTGCCATGCCAAGGCAGTTAAAGTATCTAATCAATGCTCAAAATTAATCTTAAAACCCAGAGACATTTAAAAGACGTGAAAAAAATATCTTTGCTGATGTTAATGGGACGTCTTAATTTCAGCCACAGTGAAAGTTTTTAATACATGTTTTCAAAGACGTGGAAAAGACGACTATTGTGATATTTATAGTCAAGACGTCAATATTAATATAAACCAAAAAAGATGTATATTTGGGGGGCAAATCAGGGTGGACCAGGATCGATCAAAATTAGACCAATGCCAATTTAAGTCAGGCCACACTGGCCCAGTAACATGCTTTCATAAATGTCTCTAGTGAGTCTGTGCTCACTGGTTAGTGGTTAAATGCTCTCCTTAACTAAAGCCTGTACCATCATTTATTGTTAAGAAACGCTGCAAAGTGCAACGCTGAAGCTTCAAAAACATAATCAGATCAACGTACAGCCCATCAGCCAACACTGTCAGTCCAGCCAAATATGGCCAGTCCAAAACAGGTGTGTGTTGCTCTATTCCATCACCAAATCTTTTTCACAGACAGAAAAAATTAAAAGAAAATTAGGTGTATTCTAAAGAGCTAGCTGCACAGAGCTGATATGTAGGTCTGACAGGACAGGAGTTATGAAATATTTGGGTGAATCGCAAAATGCCAGTGAGGAACCCTGCTCCAATTCTGTCCTCATAGACCGGATGAATGGCTGGAAGTTGTCTAAATCCCTGCTGTGCCCACTCAACCTCACGCTCATCCCTTAAAGCACACTCTGTCCCTCCACCGGCTCGCCTCCAAACACACCAATCAGATCAAAGAGCGGCTGCCAAGATAAAACAGAGAAGGCATCCCTGCAGCCCAAATTTCATTCAGCCTTTCCAATACCGGCATATAAACCCCGAATTAGTAGGACAGAAACGCTCACACACAGGCTTCATTTAAATTAGGAATTCTCAAACCTTCTTCAAAGTCTGCAGGCAACCAGACACCACTCGGTGCTAAGGATACGAAAGATGTGGTTGGCATATATTCTGTACGGTGTTCAGATACATGACATGCCAGCACCTTGGATTCAGATATGAGCACCACAACAGACTCAGTTCTGTGTAAATCAGGTCAACAGGCTACAACGGGAAGCCCTTGGGAAATTTGAACTGACTCAACAGCCATGTGCTCTCGCTTCATGACTACATACATCAGCTGACAGCCAAACACACGCTCAATGCAGTGCTACACAGCATTTATATAGTTTGTTTATGCTGTTGGTTCTTTTTTATTTCAATAAAGCATAATCAACAGGGTAATTGATTAATTATGTAATTGCTCAACATGCTGTATATTGTTCTAATCAACCATTTCAACCTGCTACCATCAGTATATACATGGAACATCTATTGCATTTATGCCTCATACTCGCCAGCAGCAATCGTCTTAGATTAGCATAGATAACGGTGTTAGTGTTACTAGTTAAACCTGTGATGTAAACCAGTTTGTGTAGCTGGCTCAATGAAATCAACATGACTGGACTGGAGTACAGGAAGGCTGTTGCACTTATTCTAGAAATTTGAAATTAGGTTGGCAAAGCACGCCTGAAACACTGTCTCTTTTACTTTGTGTTAAAATGTACCAAAAGATCATCCAGAGAGATGAAGTTACATTGTGTCTAAATTGGCATTCTTGCCATGATATACTAGCTCACTTTAGTGGTCACGTGAGCCGATACACTTAAAAATGATGGACTCTCCAAATACACTTAAAAAATTATAACACCATAGTTTAGACCCAATGCAAATATTAATTTACAGTGTGCATGTCAACACCACATCCCACATGACCCTCATGTTAATACAAGTATATTGTGATAATAAATATTTATAAGTAAGACCTAATGATGAAGTATATAAATGAATACTTGCATAATATCCCACTAAAAACCTCTCAGTTTTGCATGCATTTGCCATCACACCATATGATGGATTAATGTTAGATGATCTAATATTCATCCAGCGGGGTTAAGACGAGCTGATATTTTATGCAGCCCATCCCACCAGTATGCACGCTTGGTCGACTTAAGCTGTTACCAAATACCACTGTGATTATGTTCATCCACGATATGCAGGAGAATCTGCAGCTTCACTGTAAAGTTTGTAATGCACTACCACGTGCATAATCGGCTGATAAAGCAATAACAGAACACTTTTTTTTTCCCTATCGTTCAAAAAGCCAGGCTGTCAATGAGCGCTTACCTGATGTGTCCCACAAACTCAACTCCACACGCTGGTCCTCGAGCTCCAGGCATGCTGTGTAGTTCTCGAACACAGTGGGCACATACGTCTGTGGACACACACACACCACACAGCCCTATCTATCACCAACACTCAGCAAACCAACACGTAACTTAGGATACTGTCTAAGAATGACGAACAGACAACATATCGTCGCTGTCCAAAGAAAAACACGTATCTCCACTTTTTGCATTTTTTTACTTTTTTTCCATGTATGGAATGTGGGCAAAAACCTCCATCTACCCCACAAAAGTTAAACATCTAAATGACCAATGAAAAGCTGACAAATCACACCGTGAATGTCGGATTTATTGTGTATGATTAATGATAAAGTGTTCCTGAAAAATTGGAATTTTGGAGATACATGTTTTTCATTGGACAGCGATGATATGCACCCTAATACTCCGGACTGTCAATGAATTCACAGATCACTGATTAAAAGCCCGTGTTAAATCATAATGCAAAAAAAAAAACATGACAAGGATTTATTAATGCTGAGGAATGGACAGCACAGGCATGTGCATGTTCCAAATATACAACTCTCTGCTAAAGGAACAAAAATAAACATTCCCTTCCCCGTTCTTGATGGTCGTAGGGTTTTTCGAAGATTTGGCAGAGGAAACGCTACAGGGCAACTTGAAATAATTGATTAGACATTAATCAGTCTGTGCGTCACACCTCTAAAACAACAGGTTAACTCAGACAATGTTCATAGAAGACGCACAACACATGATGCTATATTATGTTAAATTAAGTCTTTGCACTTTTAATGGAGAAAAAAAAAATCACTAACCTCCGGATAGCAATCTTTCGCCAAGACCTGCAGCATGGCCGTTTTCCCGCATTGCACGTCACCAACCAAAACCAGTTTACATCTGATCACCAGTGGCTGTGTGTTTCTCCTTTCCTTCATGTTCACTGTTGGGACTGTTTAAAAAGAAAAAAAAAAGACAAATGACTGTAGACAGACTCGGATCCAAACTGCGCAAAGTGCGCGTCTCTGACCTGCTCCACAGTTTGATGTGACTGGATGAAGCGCTGCGAGCTTTTATATCTAACCGCAACAGCCAATGAGCTTGTGACATTTTATTCCCTTGGCAGCGGCAACCAATTGGATTGCGCCATTCTCTCCTTGAGCAGCATTTGCTCCACTGCCCCAAAATCTGTGGCGACATCCACAACCGCATAGGACACTAAATAGGGTGTTAAAATGGTCAAAACAACACTCTTCTATGAAATATCTTGCATCAAAATCAATTATCTTCGAAGCTACTTTTTCCTCGACTCCATTTGAGTTGTTGTCTTACATGACGCGGTTGTTTTTTTTAAGGCACATGTTCCTTTGACACACTGTAACAAGAGAACACACACCGGTTACCATAGTAACACGGCTACGTCCCAAACCGCATACTAGCGTACTGAATAGTTTGTCAACATAGCACGCGACCGCAATGACCGTAGTTAATGATGCTGGAATACTACTTTGACATAGTAAGGTAGCAAAGACACAGGAAAGCTTTCCTACAGTGCATACGGAAAGTTTTCAGACCCTTTCAAGTGTTCCACATTTTGGTATGTTTCAGACTCATCTTAAAATGGATACAACAATTTTTTTTTCCATCAATCTACACACAATACACCACAATGACAAAGCAAAAAACAGGTTTTTGGAAAGTTTTGTAAATTTATTAAAAATAAAAGATTGAAATATTCCATTTACACAAGTATTCAGACTTGGTTAAAGCACGTTTGGCAGCAATGACAGCCTTAAGTCTTCTTGGGAATGATCCTACAAGCTTGCCAACACCTTTCTTTTGGAAGTTTCTCCCATTCTTCTTGGCAAAATCGTTCAAGCTCAGCCAGGTTGGATAGGGAGTAGTGTTGTCACGATACTGAAATTTTCAACTTCGATACAACACTTTGAAAAATATCGAGACTCGATACCAAAGGCAAATGGATGACAAAATTGAGGGTCAAAATACGCATATTAGTGAAAGTAACTTTTTTTTTAGGTTAGTAATTAATTACAATTAAAATGCATCACCTGCTTGTGCTTTATTACATAGGTGCACCATCAAGCATTATAGCATCTCCCTCCAACAAGTTTTTTCTTTCTGACCATAATCTATAAATTAAAATAGCTGTCTGAGGTTTCTCAGGCCTGATAGCTTTGAAGGGATTACTGTAAAACTTCAAATAATGGCAGAATATCAGCCTCACATCGACTTACAAATATACATATTAACTTTGTTTTCATAACAATGACGACTCGCACCAAATGCAATTAGATAAAACACATGCCAACACATTAACTCAGAGTTGCTCATGTGAGGCTTGTGTTTGTATGTTTGTATTTTTAACGCAAACTAAAGCGAGGCTCACGTTCGCACAGACAGTGCAGAATCTGCAGATAGAGCGACATGAGAGAAAAATAGCAATACAGCTATTTGTGTCAACAACCCTAATGACCAAATTCTTCATTTTTAATGAGCACCGGGAGCATTCAGTTGTCAAAACAAATAAATGCCGAGGCCATTATTGGATGCTTTATGGTTACTTCAAGTTAGCTTAGCTTAGCCAGATTGGATGTGTTTGCACCCTTAGTTGGTACTGTTCTGAAGCACCATTTGCATATGGGCTTGCTCATGTCATTTGCCTTGAAGCCAAAGTATGCCCAAACAGCACTCCTGCTGTTTTCTTTGTCGACGAAGACCGGTCGCAAAAACTGTGAACTTGCTGCAGCTACAATTTTAGCAAAGCAAACCGCTAGCGAGACGAAGTTGCAGACCGGTGTCTATGTATTGGAGCCTATGTGTGTCAGTGAAAGAGCGAGCAGGAAAGTGCTTCTTATATGTATAGAATCGATACTGCGGGAAACGAGTATTAGTACCGTTTCAAATGTTCAGTATCGATATAATCGATATTTTTGAAAACACTAATGGGGAGTGTCGGTGCACAGCCATTTTCAGGTCTCTCCAGAGATTCTCTATTGGGTTGAGGTCTGGACTCTGGCTGGGCCACTCCAGGACTTTCCCAGAGTTACTCCTGTGGTTTCTTGGCGGTATGCTTCGGGTCGTTGTCTTGTTGAAATGTAAACCTTCGCCCCAGCCGGAGATCTTGGGCACTCTGGAAAAGGTTTTCACCCAGAATTGCGCTATATTTTTCTGCATCCATCTTTCCCTCCGTCCTGACTAGTCTCCCAGTCCCTGTTGCAGAAAAACATCCCCACAGCATGATGCTGCCACCACCGTGTTTGACTGTA
>JAOUQW010000016.1:4358000-4374604 GCA_028565825.1 Olivaichthys viedmensis
GATTTCTGTAAAGCTGCTTTGTGACAATGTCCATTGTTAAAAGCGCTATACAAATAAAATTGAATTGAATTGAACTGAATTGAATTTAAAAGGCGCAAGCCCTGCTAAAGGAGTGATCCCTATTACAATGATCTTTTATATGAGGGAAAGATTTAAACATAAAGAGTCATAAGCGATTAAACAAGAACAATGGTGAATTTCTCAAATATGTCTTTCCTGGATATTTCTACTGCTGGGAGTTACTGTAGTGGAATACTGGGAAAGAATGATTTAACTGGCCCTATTTGTCTCACTATCTTCATTTACATACAAAGACAAAGTAAGTATTAAGTGTTTAGTAGTGACACAATTTTAGGTAAGTATACAAGTTTTAAAAAAAACTCTGTGATGTTTGCACCCCATTCAATTTAAAAAAATAATAAAACCATTCTGTTTTTGGCATAAAAATTATTGTTTGTGCCAGTTTGTTTTTTGTGATATAGTAGAGTTATATATCAATGTAAGCCAATATATGAGAATGGCATCACAGGGAATTGAACGTGTAACGCAAACAAATCAGCACAAACTAATTACACTATACTGGTTCTGAGCTGTGTGTCTTAAGTTTCTGCGTCTATCTCAGCCATAGACTCACATAGAAATGTAACTGATATGGCTAACTTTCATAATATCCTAAAAATCATACCAACACAAACAATATTCTTTATGGCACAAATCAGCACAAACACAGCACAACCGAATGACATAAGTTTTATTCTGTTTCTTTGTAGATGTGGTGCCACCTTCACAGAGTTTAATACTACTACTACTACTACTACTACTAATAATAATAATAATAATTATTATTATTATTATTTATAAAGTGCCTTTACAAAGTACATAAAACTATTATAAAATTAATGTGAAATAGAAGAAGAAACAGAAAAGAAACTGGAAAAAGATTAGCTAAGAACAATAAAAACATGAAATATAATTAATATAACTGAACTTTTCATGGGGCTATCTATGTTCGCTGTGTGTCATCACAGCCCTTGTGCTCCTTTCACAAGGCTTTCTGCTGTACACCAGTGAGGCTTTGTACTCAAGCTGACAAAGGGTTTTACAGGAAGAATAATATAGAGTGGACACAAGTATAATGTAAAGTAAGATCATAAAAAGGATAATAAAAAGGATAGTAAAACCAAAAGACAATGACATTCGACTGAGTAAAATGCTATAATAAAAGTCTAAGAGTCTAATTTAATGCAATACTGAGTGAGTGTCTCGAGTTTCTTCTGATAAGTGCTAGTATCAACTGATTTTCAGGTATAGAATTCCAGAAGATACTCGTCTAATAGCGTCTGGTAATGTCTATGGGTTACAGACTTTAAGCATTGATCGACTGCAAAAGAGAATTAATCACAGCACAAAGATCATTGTTAAATGGTGGAGCGAGCATCACATTGAGCACTTTCTCTACTAGTTAAGATGATCTTAAACTATAGATGCTTTTGGGAAACTGGGCCACTAAGTTTTGTTTGGAACATTAAGTTTGCTCATTTATCCAATTACATTTTGGTCCCCTAAAACTATAGGAAGTGTTGCACGATTTATCATTTGCTCATTACTGCATCAATACTGCAATACAGAAGCCTGCAATATGAACATTTTATAATTTTGTCCATATAGTGCAGCCCTACAATTTAGATATTCATACCCTTATATTAATGCTGACATTCTGCACTTTAACCTCAGTCATTTTTTCATTTCAAATCCAATGTGTGCAAGTACAGAGCCAAAGCAACACAAATTGTCACTATCCAATTACTTGCTTTTTCTGTCTTCTAAATAGTGAAGACACTTAAAAGATCCTATTGTTATATATAAAGTCAGTCTAGTCTTAGAATCAAAAGTTTTTTTCATAGGTAAACCTTAAACAAGTATCTTAATATAACGTTAGTTAGCTTAATTTGTGTTTGAAAAAAATGGTTCTTTTAGTTAAATACTACCTTAATACACTTAATGTAAGACACTTAATTGGCGTCACCAGTACAAGCTATTAATAAAGCCAGTGGAAAGAGATTAGTCATATTACCAAAATCCCAATCAGAGCAGAAAAGGCCATATGTGTATTTTACAAGAACATATCGTGCATAACCCCCTATAATAGAGGAGTGTAATCCTGCTAAGCCATACAAAGTAAGTGGAAGGCATACGATGTCAAATCAAGCACTTTAAATTGAAGCAGTGTCTGAGACCACACACACAGCCATATACACAAACACACGCCTACTGTATTCCATACACATACAGTACACTGTGCATTAACGCCCAACCTTTTTCAGATGACCCGCCAGACTCAGCAGTTAGCTGCACAAAAGCGCGATCAATAGCGTAATGCAATCCCTTAAAAGACACACAGCACAGCAACTTCATCCGCTAAAAATGCTTCCATAACTCCTGCATCTCGCCAATTATACATCTACACTTTTGCACATTGTGCGCATTAGTCAAGGTTTCTGTTACAGCATATGCATTATAACTCACACAAAGCAGAAAGTGCAAGTTCTGTCCGAAATGTGTGTTATGTGAGTAGCAGGACAGCTGGGGACAAATGAAGCATTAATGAGAACTCTTTTTTGAGAAAATTTATTGAACTTTCCAGTAAAGTCTAACACACCTAAATGCCATGCTGCAACACAGCAGAGAGAGCAGCGCACAAAAATAGTCAGCCTCTCTGATTTTACATGCCTTGTTAGATAACACATCCAGCAATTCATTCTCCATCAATTCAAAGAATCTGACATTGAAGATATTGATATAAAAAATTCTATGCGGTGATGATGGTCATTTTGAGGCTCATGATGTGAAGACAGGAAAATGAGGAGTAGCCAATATTAGGAAATACAGTATGTAGCTCTATGTGAGCTAATCCTCATTGTATAAGTTTATGCACCATTTAGAACTGCACAATTCACACAATTAGATAAAACTAGGAAATATATATATATATTCCCTGAATTATTCTAACAGAGTAAAACCAGCTGGGGTGGACACATCAAATAACCAAGTAGATTGGCAATGAGAGAAATCATAATGCATGGAAACAGTCAAGCTTGTCAAGCAGTCAAGCATTGCCTTGCTTTACACAACCCTAAACAACCTGCACTAAAAAGACTCTGCTAAACGACTGTACACTGTAGCCACTGCCTTTGCACATACACACACACAAAAAACAGTCCCCCCGAGAAAAGATGGGTAGTGAAAAGGAAAACACTGAATAAAGTCCAATATCTACTGAAAAATAAAGTCTGCGCACTATTGAAGATCCGTCTTAGCATCGAAACATCTCTAAGTCGCAATAAAGCACAATATTCAAGCATGAATTAGTGTGTGGGCTTATTTTTCCTATTTTGATATTGCGTCTTAGTCCAGCCCCTGTTTGATTGGATATGCGCACAATTATTGTCTTTAACTGTCACCCATGTATTAGATGTAACAGAATGGCTGTAACGCCCAAGCATAAACTGTTACGATTTGTCATGCACAGTTAAGACTTACAACAACTAGTATTAGACTACAACCGATACAGAATGCATGCAAAATACATTTGCATTACTAAAATTGATGGATAGCAGAGAAAGAGAGCGAGGGAGGACAATTGTGTGTGTGTGTGTGTGTGTGTGTGTGCACGTGTGTGATTAAGTGAAGTGAATATACAGACAGAAAGAGAAAGGGATTGTGAGAAAGAGAGAGGCCCGTACCTTGGCACTGAGAAGCGCTGCACTAGAATCGGACGCCGACATGCCTCTACACACAGCCCCTGCCTCGCCTCCATGGCTCAGAGGCTGAGAGAGCTGCAGGCTGAGAGCTGCGCTCCATGACTGGTGGCAAGAGACAGGAGGAGAGGAGACGAGAACAGACGAGAGAAGAGGAGAACAGGGCCAAGGATCTGATGCTAGCGAGAGCTCTCGGCTCAGCGCCTATATGAAATTGATGCCCCGACTGCAGCGGCGGAGCCGAATCAAGCCAAGCGAGAGCACACACACACCCTCCCACTGCCGCTGCTTTCTGCCGCCTCTGCTCTGTCTCTCCTCACACAGACACACAGGCTTCATCTCGGCTCCTGCTCCACAAACTGGCACTGAAGCCACTTGAGATGCCCTTCCAATGGATGAGGAAGACTTGGAGATAGGGTTCATAGAGCAAGAGATGAGGAGAGGGTTGATGGACGGGATGCCAGTTCATAAGGAAGCGAGGCGTACAGTATATGAGATTCTAAATATGTGCACCCATCACATAGCATCTACCCATCCAAAATATCATATGAATATTCGTGTCTAGGCCTATAAATCTAAACTGCAGATTTATATGTCACTTCTGCTGTGCACACAATTTTTGCTAAATGGAAGTCAACAGGTACATCCCTTTATTATTTTTATTAATGTTTATTAAATTAATGTCTTATTTATTTAATTGATGTTTTTTTTAAACTGTTGCTCAACCCTGGTCAACGGTTTAGGTGAAACCTTTCAGTCGAAGCTGCCTGCTAATATGCAAAAATTAGTTATTTGCTTTTGATTGCCTTCCTCGCTACATATATCGATAATCTCCTCTGCACCTGAATTTTCTTGAAGTGAACCCCAGACCACCGTTTTTAGGTGGACCAGAGATCAGTTTTCTGGACCACACCCGGTATCGAGAACAGCTTTCACACTTGACCAAACATAGCGAAGTAAGAGGCCACTGGTCCAGAAAAAAGCACGAGTGTGAAAGCGCTCTTAATTTCAGACATATGGTTGTTGTGACATGACATCCACAGGTGACGGCTACGCCACATGTTTCTATTTAAATACTTTACTTTTTGCTTTCCATTCTAATAGGACCTCAGCATCCACTACAGCCTGAGGCCTGATCCCACTGAGAACTATCTTCTGTCAGGGTGAATGCCCTCACAGTATAATTATTCTGACAACAGGTCATGCATGACGCTCCACAAACTCAAGGAGCATCCAAAGATGGGACACCAGTTCATATGGAAGGGGGGTTTTAAACTAGATGACTATGAAACGTACCTGAAGCATTCAAAGCAGCAAAAACAAACTGGTAATGTGCACTGTTAAGCAAAGAATGTTATTTATGACTTGTTTCTAAGCCGTCCTAAACATTCTGTGAAAAGTTCTTAGAAGTCCTAATTGCTTGTAAGAATGTATCGACCTTAAAATTATTTAAGGCTGGTAAAATAGCGTAATTGATTTTTTGTAACATTGTTTTCCACTCTCATGTCCTTGAGCACGAATTCAGAAGGAGTCAACAGCATTTGGCTTTTACCATCTTTAGCTTCTGTCACACTTCAGATGGCTCTCTTCCTAATCTGAGACATATGGTTGTTGTGACATTATATCTACTGGTGAGCAGATAGGCTCAGCACCACAGGTGATGGCTACGCCACAGGTTTCTATTTGAATGCTTCACAACATTAAGATTTTTTGCGTTCCATATTAATAGGACCTCAGCATCCGCTACAGCCTGAGGCCTGATCCCACTGAGAACTGACTCCTCAGCTGAGACGTTCTGAGGACAGAGCGGATCCCTGTTGGGATGAACGCCCTCACGGCGTAATTCCTCTAACAACAGGGTGATCCATGATGCTCCACAAACTCAAGGTGAGTCAGCAGTCGGAAATCTACGCAACCTCTCAGTGGGGCTGCGTGAAATCCAACAGCGCCACATTAGTGTACTTGCCTTCTCTTGGCTCTGTTTAATCTGCATGGCCTGTGTGGCTGCCCCCCAGCAGTAAAGACATGACTTTGGAGTCCATTATCCTGGCAGCATGTGTTCCTGCTTATTCAGTTTGGGCTGCTTGAGATTTAAGTGCCCTCTGTCACAGATTTTGGCCTAGAATGTCTTGGGGTGATCTTTCTTTCATGCTTTCTATTCACATTTTAAATAAAAGCTTGGGTAAATACACAAGTGCATTCATCGCACATACACGTTAAACCACTGGAGGCAACTGCACCGGACTCCCAGACCCTTTCAGAGTAGAGTGACTGCATACTCCATTACAGTTATACATTTACCTCATATAAGGGGCTATTATAGATAGGCATGCATTAAGTCACAGAATGAAAGTGGAAATGAGAGTGAGGGAAAAAGAGAGAGAGAGGGTTTAGTGAAGGGTGAATGAACAGACAGAAAAGAGATCGACACACTCTTTTAGAACATTCTGAACTTTTTTTTTTGCTCTGCCTTTATATATAGCTGTTTTTCCATTCTCAGATATAGCAATTTTTATTTGTAGTCATTCGTAATGCATCCCATTTCAAAATGGAGTTCATATTTCAGCACAGATGTTCACAACATTCTTCAGAACCTTGTGAACCAGTTTCTATTACCCTAAAATACATACTTTTCAGGTCCTCAAACACCAAAAGAGCTCAAATGCCATAGGTGATACCCCATAACTGCACATGCTGCACATGCCAATATTAAATCGCAATATCTACCTAACCTTTTAACATAGTTTACTTTATTAAAACAATATTGTATTTTATACAGTAAATACATTTACTTTATCTGTAGATGTTCTCATTGGTTAAAATTTTTTTAACCATAAATGAACCTCGATAGCCTCATATTCAGGATTCGGAGACAGCAGTACTGTCTGTCATGTTTTTCAAATTTCAATACCTTCACAGAAATTGCCTTCTCTGAGAAGGACAAATGTGATGCTGACTTCTAAATTGTCCAATAAGCAACCTTAGAACAGCTGCCTTCAGAATAGTACAGACTTTATCAAGAGGTTTATCACGGGTTCCTCAAGAGTTCTTTGGATAGTTAAGGATTATTGGCTTCCTTAAGCAATTCAACTCTCTGATAAGAAAGCCCTGCTGTAGGGTTCACATAGAACCTTTAAGGGTTCCCCCAGAGGGACAAACCAAAGAACCTTTTGTTTTTTACAGAAAAATGCTGCCTACCAAAGCAGCTTCCTTCCAAATAAAATATAGGGCTTGTGGCAATATTTGTCTATATGGTGTCTACAATAACAATATTGTGTAAGTTGATTATTGCAGTATATTGAATAATTGATTATCAGCACATGCCCAGGCTGGAGACATTTTTCTGAGGAGCTGAAAGCCAATCCAGCAGAACATTGTGAACTTTAATAACCTTCCATCTCAGTTGCAGAGGTTCAGTTAGACCCGCTAGTCCCTAGTAGGACAGAAAGAGCAGATCAGAGTCAATCAATAGCAGCAATACAGAGACTGATAGCTCATCCTGTCCTGGGGGGACACTTCCTCTCCTCTCCTCTCCTCTAAAGTTACCTCACAAGTTGTCTTTCATATGCAGCTACTGTTACCTTCTACGTTCTAAAATAAGCCCTTTGGTGTTACTGCTAATAGTTTTGTCATTGTACCACGGACATTAAGTACCACCAAGGGGTCTTCACCAGTGATTTGTATATAATGATATAAATTGGAGGACCATCTCATATTACAATGATGAGAAAGTGGAATGATGGGAATCATCCAAATTAGCGCCAATGGCTAGACTTTCTCCACAACACAATGTACAAACTCTAGCATCGTTACAGTCCAGATCACTGTACACTTTAAAGCCTATAGAAGTTATACTGAGCCATAAAATAATAATAATAATAATAAAAAAAATTTACTACATGTTTTTTGATAAACTGCTAAAGGCTAAGAGCAATGCTATTAACAAGCCTTCTTTAAACAAACCAAATTCACAAACCACATAATTTAATATGGTAACTGTGCTGCAGCGTTATATGACATTTAATTTGTAAGCAAGATACACCAAGATATTCCAAAAAACTGTGATATTAGGGTATTGCGAAAAATTATTTTACTGTTTCAACCCTAACTACAATATACACTTAACAACAAGCTCCCATTATTCCAACCAATTGTTAAAACACAATGTTGAAATTTTGTGAAAATCCATAATGTTTAAATGTCTACTTTTGTGTCCTTTTCAAGATCAGACTTTACATGCACAAAAACAGAAAGGCACTCAAGAAGGGAACACATGCATCCACCAATAATCTAGGGAAATCTTCCATGCACATATCCACAAATATAAGCACACACAAACACAGGCACAAGCACAGAAATCACACAAATATCCTCAATGTTTGTTTCCAGTGCCTGGTGCCTTGGTGTCTTTTTAAGGGGATGAATACAGGTGCAATATTCCTACATAGTTTATAAATTAAATACTGTCGTCCGGGGCTGCACAAGTAATAATATTTTAATCTTGTTTTTTTCAATTACTTAAATATAATCAACCCCAATCATGGTGAGCTTAACTAGTGATGTAATTGGTTAATATTAGTTATAGTTTTGTATTGACTTTGAACCTTTTCTGGAAGGGGAACCCTCTGTAGTAGGGTTCTACATAGAAGAGTTCCCCCAAAAGGACAAACCAAAGAACTTTATAGGGTTACCTATAAAGGTATAGGTAACCTATTTCTCTAATGGTGTATGATGGCATATGTACTAGATGTACAACATGTATCTATTTATGTATGTATGTATTTGTTTAGTTAATTATTTAGAGCCAAATTGTGTATATATTTAGCATTTAAATGATTCACAATGTGACTAAGGTGCAGTCTTATTCTGATTAAAAAATGTATACATTTGAAAGAATATAATTGTAAAAGAAAAGGCTGTTTTCCATTTATTTAAAATGATAAAATCAGTGCAATAAAACAGTTTGTTCCTAAATTGGCTAAATAATTGTGATAAATAATCATGATTATAATATATTAGCTACTAGATAGATAGTTTATTGATCCTGAGGTAAATTGTAGCTGATGTTTGTACCTTAAATTTTACCATGCAGCCCTACTGTTGTCTTCTCCTTATTTAATCTTTTTCTGTCTTGTAATATACTGTTGTTATTTCTTGTACTGAAGTGTAATGTCAGCAAATGCCAAGTTGTATTCCTCCTAAGTCTGTCTCACCTGGCCAATAAAAGTGACTCTGAGAAAAGAAAAACTCGGGTCTCCACCCCTCAAAACTCTATTAGTTCATCAAATTGAATCAAAGCACTCTGCCCTGATCTTGAAGTACACACACACACACACACACACACACTCGCAGAAAGCACACCACTGAAGCTTTTAGTGCTGTCTCATGCAGTATTTAATTGACCCCACGCAGGAAGTCCAGCTCTTCCAAATGCACTCGGCACACGAAAGAAGCCATGAGTGCCGTAGAGTGATCCTGCTGCTGCTTTAAAACATACACTGATCTCCACAAACACACACTGATCTCCACAAACACACACTGATCTCCACAGAATCCACCTCGAAGATGCTTCATCTGACAGAATTAGCATTTCGCCCCACTCCGGACTCTCAGATTACCAAAAACATATTTATAAAAACGGATATATGATACAGGGGCGCTGTATCATAGCTGCCCATTCACTCTGACCCCAACTTACCAACATGCTGGGATATGCGAAGAATCAAATTTCACTGTACTGTACTTGTATATGTATATGTGACAATAAAGAAGCATAATTATAAAAAAAAAAAAAAAAAAATATTTATATATAGATCAAATGTACACTGAAAACAATCAAATAAGTATACTGTCCTTGAAACATTATAATAATTTATCCACACTTGTTTATGAAATTATTTTTAAAGGAAGCACAATTTTGAAAGTGAGCACATGCTCTACTCTCTAGCTCTTCTCTGTGTTTTTTTTTGGTAGGTTCCATTCAAAATTGATTGCGATTAATATTTCATAAACTCCTGAAATGATCAAAACATAACAACTGTAAAGCGACAATGCAAAGTTCACAAACATATTAAACATTAGAGGGTAATTCAGTAGAGAAGAGTAAAACTCAGTTCTGTTTGAATAAGAGGGTGGAAAGGGAGAAGGTATTGCGTACTCACTCAGTTGGAGGTAAAGAGAGTGTTCACTCTCTCTCTGTGTTCATCAGCTAGTCAGTCATGGTGTGCTCGCTCTCCTGGGTAGAAGTGAAGTGCACTGTAGCGTGCATGCAGAATAAATCTCCCTACTGCCCTCCTTCTCTCTCTCTCTCTCTCTCTCTCTCTCTCTCTCTCTCTTTCTCTCTCTTTCACTCTCCCCCACTAACTCTTCCCCCTTCCCCTTCTATGCCATTAGCAGTCCATTTCTATGCATATTCCCTCTCTTTCTCTCTCTATCGCTCTTTCTCTCACACATGAACACACTTTCTTTTTCTCTCTATCTCTCTCTCACATGCACTTTCTCTCTCTTTTCTGCTGCTCTGTCCCCTAAAGTGAAACAGTGAGATGGCATTTGCTTCATTAACCTTCTGAAATAATGAAAGTAAAGCACAGTGTCACTTAGAGAACTACAACTCAATGTAATATCAAAATGTCTGGGTCTGATCCAAAAGTCTCATCCAGTTACACTGAAAACATCATCTCGCACTGATCGAGATAAAAGCCGTTGGCCACATGCTGCACACTTCAGTATTCAGACACACTTATCAGCACTGTGGAAGTAGGAGGTTTATACTTTCAAGTGCCAACTTGCAGGGCAACTGTGTGTCAGCTGTATTGGCAGCATTGTGGTTTGGGAGGAACCATTGGGTTGCCAGGTGTCTTGTTTTGCTGTGTTGATGTCAGTTAGGTGGAGGACTCCCCTGTGTAGCCTTCAGTGCTGTGAGGCCCGGCCTGTCAATACTGACTCAGAACTGGACAGAGAAACAGTTTGGACGGTCCATCACACCCCAAACCACCTTGCCCATAGACACACACACACACACTCAAACTACTGTTAAAAGAATAAGAACCAACAGACAAACCTGATGGTGTCATTCTTGTATAGCCAAAAATCTTAGTGTATTTTAGTAGTAATTAACACCAGTAATAGCATATGACCGAAATTTAACCATTTGTCCGGTAAACTGAATTGCTCCCGGACACCGTGACCGGCACCAAAAATTCTTAGCAGAAACTCTGATAGACAGATAGATAGAGATATAAACAGATAGATAGATAGATAGATAGATAGATAGATAGATAGAAAACAGGAGCGTGGGGTCATTTCAGATTCTATATGTGCATGGTACATGTGAATAAAACATGAACAGAGGGTTTGAAAGCAAGAAAATCACAATGTTATCAGAGCAGAGAAAGAGAGAGAGAGGGGGGGGGGGGACATGTTTCTGTCTCCTCTGAAGCGTTCAGTACCGATCTCTGTCAGCGTGTCCCTGTGTGTCTCTCACATTCATTATGCATGAGACCACAGTTTTAAGGACTTCTGGAGTTAAAGAGAGAGGAAAGGAGGGTAACACCTACTTACAGAGGTTCAGAGCTGGGATTAAAACGGGACCTCATACACCACAAGGCCTTTATCACATAGCAGCCTTATTAGGAAGGTACTTCCAGCCTTAAATAGTGCTGAAGAACTGATTTAAGATTATGTCATCTGTTGTACAGTAAAATTATAGGAAAAATGCATGTAAATTATGTTTATATATATATATATATATATATACATTTGGAGAAAATACAAGATATATGGCATTGTGCTTGTTATATCTCTTTTATACAATAATATTAATATTAGGGCTGGACCGATCCCATTTTTTCATTTTTGATACAATGCCGATATTAGCGCTCTGAGTATCGGCCGATATCCGATACTGACATCTTCACAGTAACCGAGTGACTCTCTGCAAACCTCTGTTGTAAAGTTATGTGAAACTTCAGGCAGGACAGTTGGATGCTTTAAGACAAGTTGTGCTCTCTGTTCACATGAAAGATCTGTGTTGTGTCAGTCAACATGACACGTGTTTACAGCATAAAATAAGTCAGTGAATCGAATTTAAAAGTATGAAATCCACTCTGATACCGATTCAGCGTTTTAACTCACTATTGGCCCGATACACACACTCTGTGTCAGATTGGTGTATCCCTCCCTATGTGATATATGTGGACCTAATTCATTTATAAACACACACAATGTTTTGCATTTTAAAAACACCTAATCAAAGATGACATCATCTTTGGGAAATATACAATGACATAACAGACCAAGGAGAAGACCTGGGAGGGAGCAAGGCTTCGCAATGACAATCCATGGGTTTATATCCACAGTCCTTGATGTCCTCGTGATTGTAGGTGTTAGGTGTCAGTGATCAGGGTAGGTGGAGCGCTTTCTACATTAGGCATGTGTCAATATTAACGTCCTAGCTAATTGTTATTAGCTAATTATTCAGTCATAGTAAAGCATATTATTCAGTAAATGCTATGAATTATTCAGTAACTACAGTGAAACTAATAGGAAAGGTATGTAATTACATAAGTGAGGAATGTAAGACCAGACCTGTAAACAAACCCTGGGGGTTTAAGAGATTCAAATTTCATATAATGACAATTGCCTACCCTTCTTATTAGGGTTTACGTCATTATCACAATTTAGCATTTTATAAAACTACTAAATGTTCTCACTGGGCGGCATTTCAGTCGAAATTTGTTTTAAGAGTTGAAGATTCAGTTCTGCCATGTTTTTTAAACATTTATGCCTTCACATGAATTACCTTTGCTGAGAAGGATACATGTGATGTTACCTTCAAATTGGTCCAAAATTAAGAACCTTGGAAGGCCGCTGTCCTTATGCTGCCTTCAGAATGGGACAGACTTTAACATGGAGCGCACAAACGATGCCCAAACATTCGGTCTACCAAATGGAACATGGAAAGTGTCCACAATACCAATATTGTGTCTGATAATTATATTGTATATTGTATACAGTACATTGTACAATTCTTATGCACGTGCTAACTCTACATACAGTAATATTGATATATGTAATCCTTATACTTAACCGTAATGTCATGCAGCAGGTGGTAAAAACTGGCCAAAGCATCAGGAGCATCTCTTTTACTCTCCATCAACCCTTTCTTATATTTAACATGTTTTAAAACTTGGTTAGGTTTAACACCAGTTAATTAAGTTGATATCACACAAATAAACACAAAGTTAAATTTACTCAATAGTATTGCTTGTAATTATGTTGCCATAATGTTTTTGAGTAAATCCATCGAAACACTTTTCAGAGTGTATATGCATCACTTTAGTCTTGTGCAATCGTGTGTCACATATAAACAAAGCTACTAATTATGGTTAGCAATTGTGTAATCTTGTCTCGAATATTGTCACTGTGTGTATGTAGAATTCAAGAGCCTACATTTTGTAGTGCAATCCTGTATTGCATAGTATCAATAACCCCTGAAACTCCCACGACCCATCAGCGTGTTCAGACTCTCATTCCCATTCTTGTAATTACACACCTTTCCTATTAGCTTTAGTAAAGTTACTGAATAATTAACAGTAGTTACTGAATAATATGCTGTAAGGTGAATAACCAAATAATAAGCTGGGGCTTTAAGGTGTTAAAGTTGCCTTAACTGATTAATTTTCCAAGCAAGATGTGTCCTCATGCTGTCTAAAATTCGCTGTCTGGTAGGAAATTGTGGTCAGGTGCAGTGTAACGTGTGCTTCTTTTGTTCTCCTGTCTCCCAGGGGAGCAAACACTGGGGAGGGAAGAGGAAAGCACACAGCACACATGAAACAGCTGACTCCACACAGATGCCAAGCAGGCAGAACACCTGTAGACTTACTAATTGTGCTGAGGGCACAGATGGGTTTGCCTGGAAAGTATGACGCTGGACTACTACAACAAAATACAAGTATGGTTTTGATGAGGGAGCGTCATTAAAGAGTAATGGGGACACCGGCCTTTTTTATTTTTTAGAAGATATACAACAGTAACACACTGCATCCTAAATCAGCGGTTCTCTGCTGAACGGTTCATCCTTCTAGCACATCAGCTCATCGACTTAGCTCATCAACGCTTTAATGAGCTGGAGCAGGAAAAAAGTGTACAGCGCACGACTACAACTCAGAGCACTACGCAACTAGTGCGACTTGAATGCAGATAGATAGATAGTACATTTACAGTCTATAGCTAATTTTTTTCCATGCACAATTTATGTTAATCATCCTCCACAGTTTCTGACCACAGAACCACTGCACCATTGTCATTCGTCAATGAGATATTAATCTATATCCCACCTACATATCATGTGATATATGGCTACTGTGTATAAGTAGCTGATTTCAACACAGTACATCATTCGTATTTGTCAGTGCATTGAGCAATTTCTGTTTTGGTAAATTACTGATGTAATGACACTCAACTTCATTCATCTCTCAATGGGAAACGAATGAAAGTTCACCGATCATTGCAGCGCATCTGCACAAACAATTGAGTGAGTAATGACAGTGAGTTAGTGGCAATATGCTGAACACAACAACAGGCAACATCCTGTTGTGTGGTGAGGTTCTGGGGACTGTGCCAAGTGTTTGCTTTTACACTCTTATGCCCTCAACAATTTGCACACCGTGGAACCTCGCCTCGATGATGTCACCAAAGCGCAGACTTGGAGGAGGACCGCAGGGCTTAGAACGCCATTTGGGACAGGGCCGTTGAGGTGTTTAAAAACCCCAACCCTGCTGCGCCGATACACTTGTACAGGCGCCACGCAGAGTAACAAAGTTCAACACACACTGACACAAGTTAATATTGTATGTGTTAATTCAACAGAGGTGATTCTTGAGACTGTGGGGTCCCCTGGCCAAAGAAGGTGTTATATTCGGTTTGCTTGCTAAACAGAGACTGTGTAGGTAGAGTACTACCTAATAAATTAACTCTACCTACACAGTCTCTGTTTAGCAAGCAAACCAAATATTCCAGGTATTAATTCAATGTAGGTAGAGTTCATTTAACATTGTAGGTGTTAATTCAGCACTGTAAGAGTTAACATTGGAGGTGCTTATTCAATGCTGAGTTAATTTAACATTGTAGATGTTAATTCAATGCTATAGGTATTAATGTATTAGTGTAGCTGTTTATTTATGACCATAGGTGTTAACCCAACACTGAGTTAATTCAGCGCTGCAGGTGTTAAACCTCAACACTGGTCTTCGTTCAACACTCTCAGAGTTATCACTGTATGAGTTTATTCAACACCGGGGATTTTGCTGCATTAATATTCTTTATCTCTTTCTGAAGGAAACCTAGTTCACTCACTTTAACTAAGCTGTCACTCAACAAATCAGCCATTCCACATCTGTAGCTCACAACTCAGAAATAACAGCTTATAGTTTGGATCAAGCTATTTATTACCAGGCGACACAACGGATCATTCATGCACCCAACACAACACAATAATTTACATGACGATTAAAGCACATTTCCATTGGGTTCGTGCATACATGACCCACTCTACATCGTTCTCCATTAGCCTGCTCTACGTGCGATTTTCATACAGCAAAGAAATACGATGAAAAACCGAACTAACCTCTTTTAGCAAAAAGACGCTCGAGTTGGAAAGGGACATCCGCAATTTAGTAAGCCTAGGTCACCACCGCGCGACTTCGGTATAGAAGCTGCGGCTAAAGACCTGCGGCGATTAACCGCTCTTCTCCTAAGCGCGACCATGAGGAGTGAAATGCAGCTCCTGAAGCTGCCGTAGCCTACAGTTACAGCCAGCAACAGTTTCAGTCTGCTATAACACATCAGCTTCACCTTTACTCAAAGCCTACCAATGGATCGGTGCTTTTTTTTTTTTTTTACATCAGCCATAAGAATTCACACTACATCCAAAAATATCGATAAAGGTTTGTCTCCGGTACGGTTTGATCTGATTTGGGCCATTAATCAAACAGATAAAATCGAAAATATGGACTGTATGACGAGTGCTTGTCGTGTGTTAGAGGAAATGCGCTTTTAGGCTATTTAAACGAAATGCGTTACTTGTTTTTTTAGATGGGAAACACCTCTCGAGGCTGACTTGTAACGCTCACTCAGTGTTTGGCTCGTGTATGTACATTCGGGGGAAGGGGGAAGCATACTAGCGCTCCAAAAAATACAAATGGCTCATATAACTTTCCCGCGATTAAAGTATGGCTATTTGTGAACACAATCTAGCCCAAAACCTCGAGCCATTTGTTTTGGGTTAATATTAAAACCTTTATTGGTAAGGAAATTGGCCAACTATTTTTCCTGCACCCCCCACCGCTATTCTCTGTTAGACTCGCCCTTGTATTGAGGTTTCATTCGAGCCGAGAGTGACGGGCGTTCCCTGTCGAGCGCGCGTTACATGAGTCAAACTATACACGTTTTGATTCATTTGATTCACACCACGAGTAGCGGCAGCCAGAAATATTGAGCAGGCCACAATGTTGACAGCTCATGGTTTCATACAGTGCCGGTTCTAGGATACTTTGTGTAGCCGATGGTGAGGGGGCAACATAGTTACAGTGATTTTTTTTTCTTTTGGGAGCAGTTACAGAGATGTGCTCTGAGTTGCCATAGGTAAACTCTATTGCCTATAACAAATAAGAAAAGCACTAATAGAAAGAATATAAAGCTCATTTTTATTGTCACATATACATATACAGTACAGTGAAATTGATTCTTCATAGCCCAGCATGTTGGTAAGCTGGAGCAGGGAGGGTTAAGGGCCTTGCTCAAGGGCCCAACAGTGACAGCTTGGCGGAGCTGAGGCTTGAACCCACG
>JAOUQW010000016.1:4374746-4410450 GCA_028565825.1 Olivaichthys viedmensis
AGCTTGGCGGAGCTGAGGTTTGAACCCACAACCTTCTGATCAGTAGCCCAGTGCCCTAACCACTGAGCCACCACTGCACCGCACTACATAGTCACAGCTTTGGGCAAAAGCCCCAACAAATAACTCCATATCTAGAGTGTTTCTCGATGTGTGTTCTTGTGTTCTCGCTTGACGTCATCTTTGAAGTTTCATTCCGATACTCTAGAACACAAATGCAGAGAACAGTTTAAAAACCCGGAAATGTTCTTGATCCGCCCCAGAAATGCGTCGCATGGTGACTTGCCGACGAGCACGAACTAAAAGTGCCATAAAGGACACATAACTGAAAGTGTTTAAGTTCTTTTGTTTTAAGTGCACACGAATCGGATTTTGACATAAAACGAGTCGAGAAGTCGGTCATTTAGTTGTCGAGTCTTTGCTCATTTGGTTTAAACAGCGCATAAAATAAAGATTTGTTCCGACGTTTCGGAAAGAGGCGCTTGTTAAATACACGAGCCTCGTGTGGGAGCGTTAGTTAGCGCCATGTTAGCATTGGCTAACGGTGAACCTCAGATGAAAGACGGTTTATTTTTATTTATTATTATTATTTTATTTTTTACCGGTGTAGTTTACAGCCGTCTTTTTAAAATGCTGTATTAATCATTATAGTGGAACTAGAGGCCTTTTTCCTGTGATCCTGAACAGAAATGTGTTATTTAGGGGCTGAACAGACCAGAGGCCTCGTTAAATGGAGGAGGTCTAACGAGGCGGTGAATAAAGCCATAAAATACTACATTTAATCGTCTTTATTGTACAAAAGTGTTTTTTATTTTTATTTCTCCAATAACTGAGTATCCTAATAGCTTATGATAAAAGTTTTCTTTTGGGATTAAATGGAGTGCAATACGACAGGATGGTGAAATGAGGCGTGACAGGGTGGGATTGCGCAATATCAAGTTCACCGCGCATCGTAAAGGCGGGTTCTCCATTCTCGCGTCCTTGTGAGTTCATACTTGCCAAGAATGTCCTTCTCAAGGCCACAAGTCCGTTCTTCGCGTTCTCGGTATTGAGAAACACCCCTAGACGACTAGCAACTTGGGGGTTTAGGACCGGGGACAGACGCGACGTGCGCCACTGACACGCCCGAATGATTTTTTATGATTGGCCAAGCCGAAGCGGAATATCTTTTTTCATGTATTTAATTTGTAAGTAGAGGGGGCAGGAGGAAGATCTGAGGGGTTAGATCTGTTTCATACCATTACTCTATATTACAACCTCATTTTTATGGCTGTGAAAAACTTCAACATTTTTACAATATACAATCCACAACCCAGTTTAACTGCTAATAGATGCAGGTTATATAACCAAAATGCATTTGACAAGCGGCGCTGTACAAGTCAAGCACGACGGCGTATTATTAAAATAAACCCCGGCAATTTTACTATTCTACTCAATCGCATTTAATCTTGTAAAAACGGTACAGCATACGTTAGAACAGCGCTTGTAAGATCAAGATTCATCACTCGCCTTAAGTAGCAGAGTGGCGCAGCGGAAGCGTGCTGGGCCCATAACCCAGAGGTCGATGGATCGAAACCATCCTCTGCTAAACCTTCTTTTCTGAGGATAGTGGAGGTCCAACGATTGTGTTTTTCGTCTAGTATTGTAATTAGACTAGGAATCTTTTTATTCACCATTACCCTAATTACATATAAGACGAGGTTGCATTTAGAGAATGTCTGATTTGTTCCTTCGTACAAAATGAATGGCCACATATTGTACCTATATTGTCCTTTGAATTCCTAGTACTAATGCCTAGTCAAAATACATACAATGCTACAACGATGAGTCAAATCTACATGAGCTAGATATGATTCATCAAGTCTCCATGAAGTACATAAGAGTAACAAACCTCTCAGAGATGTGCTCTGAGGTCAGAGTTGTGGTGGCGATTAGGGTGGCAAGGGTAATTTTCAGTTAATACACTTTAGTGTTTTTCAGTTTGAATGGGGGTAGTTTCAGGGGAGGATGCTGGTTCAGCAGAGATATAGCATTGACAAAAAAATAACTGTTCAGGTGCCTGTTGGTTTTGGTTTTGGTTGATTTAAAGCATTTTTCAGAAAGGAGCTTCTAAAATAAGTGAGGCCTGGGGTGGGAGGCATATGCAGCAATCCTGACCTAATTCAAAGGTGTAGATTGCAGCCGGATGACTTTCTTAACACATTTGTTAATACGCTGTAGTAGTGACTAAAATATTGGGATTTTAAATGCCAGAAAGCCACTGTTGGGCCCTTGAACAAGACCCTTAACCTCAACTGCTCCTTGGGTGCCATGCTAATCCCTGTGCTCTGATTTCATTGTACATGTGTATAAATAGTATCTGTGCAATTTTATATCATTACCACTAGATGGCAGAAATAGGTCAAACTTACACCCAATTGTAATTATGTTTATGCATGTGTAGTTACCTAATGATAGTTTTATGTCAGATATGATAGCACGTTTTATATGATTGATTTGCCTCTTATAGCCACCTTACATGCCACCTTACATGTGAATGAGGGCCACAGACAGAGAGCGTTTGCTAGATTGCTTTCAAGAAATAAATTCTAGGCAATATTTTGAATTGGCTTTGGGTCATGCATTCAGCCTATAAAATGTCTTTGTTTAAGAAAATTAAATGTGATAGGTCCACAATGCCTGTCAGTTTCGCTAAGAGCTCTAACTTTGACCTCTTTTTTTCCATATGTGGTTCTGATGCAACACATCACTCGCAATCACTGTAGGCTTAATTGATGTTTTAGGCTTGTTCACGCAGTTTAGTATTTTATCAATCTTCCTGTGAAAAACACAAGTTCAGCATTACTCATCATCATAATATCAGAGCTCAGCACCGTGTTCGGAAACAAAATATACTATAAAATAGTATTTAATTAAACAACTGAGCAACAGACAAGATGCAGTATAGTTCAGTAATTTTATACACAGCATAAACAGAAAAACAAATACAGACCTCTGTTAGGAACTCCAAACTGTGTTCAGAGGTCACACTGAGTAAGCAAAGCAAACAGAGCCATATTTGCATGGTGGGGCCTGCAGCCTCACAAGCACGTCGTTTACATCAGTGCAAATTGGCGAAATCCTCAATACAGCCCTCATAATACAAAACAGACTGAAGTTCCACAAGCATTGGAGGGATTATTTGTCCAATTTCTCTTCTTTTTTTATATAAATTAAATTAATAAGAGACAACTTTTTTCACTAGAGGTGAAAGGGACTGGCTATCCTCATCTCACTATTTGTTCTGTTTTATTTTGTCTTTTTTTTTCTTCTTGCTGTTGTTGCCCTAATTCTGTCCGGTACTGCTTGCTGGCATAAATGCAAAGTCTGTGGGCATTTCTGTACAGCCCTGCTTTTACATAAGAATAAACATTTGACCTTTTTTTTTTTTTTTTTTTTTTTACTGTAGAAGGAAATGTCTGAGCAAGTGATTAACCTCTTAAACGCCCATGACCCATCAATGGGTCCAGACTTATATTTTTTTTACACTTGTAACTGCATTAATTTCCTATTAGGGTTCCTCAAGAGTTCTTTCGATAGCTCAGAGTTCTTCACATCCTAAAGGGGTTCTACGTTTTAGTCCCTTTTAATAGGTAAACACTCTGATGTAGGGTTCTACATAGAACCTTGAGTTTCCTCAGAGGGACAAGCTGAAGAACGCTTTAGGGTCCTAGATTTAACATGTTTTTATTTCGGTGTAGTTACTGAATAATTCATGGTTGTTACTGAATAATATGCTTTACGCTGGATAACTGGATAATAAGCTGAGACTTTAAGGGGTTAATGGACTCTTTAGGCTTATGAGAACCATCTATTAACTTTTTTTATATACATTTTTCTTTTCTTTATAAATGAAAGTAATTTCACTCAAAACACCTGGATTTATCAAGTGTGTTTTCCCCTAAAGCTAAGAGAAATTTGGGTTAGGCAGCAGTGATAAATGCATCTTTTGGTTGCTGGTACTTTTCACACAGAAAATCCCACAGATTTGCTCAGATTTGCATCCACACCCATGACGTCTCGACTGGCAGTGCAGTCATCTAGTAATGTTACTGATCTGTATGAAGCAGCAGCAACTAATTCATAACGTATAGCAAGCAAAAATATGTCACCCTTTCCCTTTACCTGTTTCACCATAATGGACGAAGTTCTATTGCGTGTTAAGTCAAGTCAACTTTTTTTCTCTCTCACAATTAATCAAAGCAGCTTCTTAAAGGATCAGCTAAAAACAGAAAAAGTTGGTGTAGATAAAACAAGGAGACCCAGTAAAAGCGTAAAAGCCCTAAAATAAAGTATCATAAGAAATAGCTTAATGTATGGAGTGCTTGGCCTGTCAGGGGGTCTAAAATTCTTCCAGCCGCCCCTGTGCATAGTTGAACAACAATAAGAAAACTGTTAAAGAGAAAAATGCAAAGGATTTAAAAAATAAATAAATGTTGATTCATCGGCTTCAGATGATGCACGGGATGATGATAATGGTAGGGATGTCCTATTTAGGCCACCTCACCACTGGGCCTGTTGTCGCTCGTGCTCGTGCTCAGCGCCAGGTGGCGCGCGGGGATTCGTGCCAAGCCGCGCGAGCGCAGAGCACTGACGGCACTGCGCGATGTACGGCAGCGCGCGAGCGCGACCGGCACACTGTAAGCGTAGGAGAAGAGTGTACGAGGCACACAGCCGGAGTGTGTACGGGTTAAGGCATGAACACGGTGAGCTGCTGAACGGAAGCGCGTTTTGGTGAGTGATAGTATGTATGCGCCTCTGTATAGCCTGCATTAGTAATGTACATGTAGTGTGTGCGTGCGTGCTTTGCGGTGCAGTGTTTTCGTGTGCAGCTACAGTAGCACTATCAGGCACAACGCAGGCTATTTCCTATTACATTAACTGAATATTAACACAACAGACACACGCGCTTACATGCACGCATACCGATAGTGTGAAGGGAAAAACCCACCGAAAACATGATGGCCAACATCGCCGCTTCAGTGTCAGCCCGATTCTCATCTCATCTCGGGTTGACATGAGCCGCCAGTGCACGTTGCTTTAAGCTGAAATCTGAAATACTGCCATGGATTTTCCCTTTAAACGGGCCCTGAAGGTAAGCATGTAGTATGCAAGGCTATTATTTTTTTTCCCGGCTCTGACATCTAACACTGCTTTTCCACTCCAAGAAAATCTACAGCGTAGAAGAAGCGTAGAGGTCTAGTCTGTGCCGTGTGTATAGACTTAACAGTCCTGCGTTACTTTCTAACAGTCTATTCACCAGAGATGTATGGGGTGTATAGGTGCTGAGTGTAGGTGATAAAGATACCACAGAACCATACTTTCTGGGACCTTTAAAAAAAAGAAAGTAAAAGTGTCCCGTGGATCACGTTAAGCTCTTCTTGTGTGCCTTGTGTTGTAGACTTTATGTTCATAATTGTGTGCCTTATGTAATTATGTCCTAAAGTACTGTAGGGAGCAGCTCAATAAGTGGTTCAAAAACAGACAAGTTGCTGAATCCTAAATAGCTCTGTACTTGCGGCCTGGCGATATAGCAAATATATCATATCCCGATACACGACATGTATCACAATATTTCCTTTTGCTGAGGTTTGCTAACAAAGTGCCATATTTAAAAAAAAAAAAATGAACAGTTCAATGTTTACATTTACAATTTACATTTACAAAAGGGGAAAGAAATCAAACAACTGATGGGGAAAAAAACAAACTTGTTACTTGTTACTAGTTGGTCAGTGTTACAGAAGTACCCATGATACCAGCAATACTCTCCAGAAAGTGTACCGTGACGTAATTCATCGCAATGTCAATATCATATTGTAGTATTGCCCAGCCTCATATATCAAGTTTTCTGCGCATTCTGGAAACTTTTTTATGTAACAATTATAAACGTTTCCTACAACATTCTTACATTTGTAGTAGGAACATACAAAGTTCCTATCTAATTAGGAATGTCGGGTGTGAGTGATGTTTTTTTGTAACGTTACATCCCGACCTTTTAAGAACCTGCCAGATCTATTACTGAATGTTCCGATGACGTTCTCTGTTATCTGGGATATATTCAACAAGGAGATATTTCGGATTCTGGTATCTGATATTTAATATTCTGGACATTTTGGGGAAAATCTTTCAAAATCAAAACAGCTGCAAGTGATCTACAGTGTTTTGCAAGTACTCCATGAGAACTTTTTTCTAGCCTTGTATTTGACAGGGACTCGCCATGTTTACTCATAACACACAACTTGTAAAGCACTTTTTGCTCTGATCTAATATTATTCTCTGTACTGTCTCTGTTGTCTTTCTATTGAACAAACAGACTCGGGCAGCTCAGAGATGCAGAGCCCTTGGTGTTCAGCTCACTCGTGTTATTCGTGTTATTTGACTGTGTGCTTAAGTGGGCGTCCTGGATCTCTCAGTCACACCCTGTGTGTGTTCAGACCAGGCTGCTACCATTAGCTCTGTGCACGGGGTTAAATGCTGGACCTGGCTGAGGAGATCAGTACTACAACACCAACAGGAAGCCACGCAGGTAATGTGACCTTTCTATGAACACTAATCCTTAAAGTTTAGTTTCCTGGTTTGTTTACCATGTTTGTAAGACTAACGCGAACCCACTGCCATGAGATTTTAGAAGTCATTCGATCGTCACGTTTCTGATCTAATTTAATGAATGCTCACTACTTTTGCACCCTCCGTTTCGTCCAGGATGTCTTGGGTCAGTGGCTTTTTAGTCGCCCGCGCAGACGAGCACAAGACGTCATGGAGTGAACGCAATGGCCGCAAGCGGTGGCGTAAGAGGGACTGGCGGCGGCGCTACATGAGCTGCCTGGCCGACCCTGAGGCCGCTGAAGCTCCGCCCCACCCAGGAACCGGCACTGGTGCTAGCACCTTCAGCACCCGCTGCGTCTGGCAAGAGGACCACTACGGGAAAAAAGGAGATCTGGCCATTGAGGATGCTGAGTCCAAGAGGATGAAGGAGGAAGAGGAGGCCGAGAAGGAGGAGGACAGGAGGAGGGGAGCGGGCACAGGCGTTTTACGGTGCCTACATCAGCTGGTGCACGTGTTCCAATCCAAGCAGTTCGAGTCGGCCAAGCTGGAGCGCCTCTACCAGCGCTATTTCTTCCGGCTGAACCAGAGCTCTCTGACCATGCTCATGGGGGTGTTGGTGCTCGTGTGCGGGCTCATGCTGGCATTCCACTGCGTGCTCAGGACTCCGAAAGTGAATGAGGCGTACGTCTCGGTGCTCTCTGTAGCAATGGCGCTCTTCCTGGTCATGATGGTGGTGTGTAACCGCACCGGCTTCCACCAGAACTGGATGTGGATGGTGAGCTACCTGGTGGTGGTGGTCCTGGTGGTGGTGCAGGCGTTGGGCGTGTTTATGGTGGAGCCTCGCAGCGCCTCTGAGGGCGTCTGGACCTCTGTGTTCTTTGTCTACATCATCTACACGCTGCTGCCCGTGCGCATGACAGTGGCGGTGCTGTGTGGAGTGGCGCTTTCTTCCATCCACCTGATCACGGCCTGGAAACTCAACCTGGGAGACAGCTTTCTTTGGAAACAGGTAAGTGAAAATGGGCTCTATTTTCTTGTAGACGCAAGCATAACTTGTGGTATAACAGCATCATATTACTAATTAGGTTGGGCGTAGGACAATTTTTTACTGTTGTCACCCAAAACAAATAAGAGCAAACTAGTGAAATGTGAATCAGCTAGTTGATGTGCCATTAGGCCTTGAAAATCCTATAATGTTTGATAATTTTACTATAATAACAGTGGGATCAATAGAATGTCTAACAAAACTAGTAAATATAAAGTAAATAGAATTTGCGCCAAATTTATTGCCATACATACTAATACATACTAGGAATTAGCCGATATAAACACTGTCACGGATGCTCACACTTGAGTGAACACACACAAAAAAGCACGAGAAAACAGAAAACATGTTTGTTGTAAATTATGTCAGCCAGTAAAAGCTAAATGTGAAATCTCAAGTGAAATCTAATTGTAGGCCTGTATCATTAAGAAAATGTCACAAACCGCATGCTCGGTTTTTAAAGGAATGAGAGGAGCTGTGTTGTGGACATCGCAGCAGCACCTAACTATACCTCTTGGTAATGTATTCATTCTAAACCCATCCCTTTTTACAATTACTCTGCTCTTCGCCACATTACCGCCTGCGCTGATGGTCACGTAAATATCAAGAATATATCTGCCCCACCTACACGCGCCAACGCCACAATCTTATGCCTTATTTTTTGCATTTGTGTTCATGGAAATAGAGCGGAAATTGTCAAAACTATGTTGTTGTAAATTGTCCAGATATTTTAAAATCCCAGTCACACACACAAAAAAAGCCACAGCCACAAACAGTTAGTTTACAGAGTATTTATGGCCTGGCATTAGAGGACATTTATAACTTAACTATTTATAGTAAGTAGTTTAGTGATGATTATGTGGCAGGAATGTTAATGTACAGGAATGGTTTGAAGCCTGAAGATGTATCTGTTACATAATCATACCACAAACTGAATCACCTAATTTGATATCATGTCACTGTGGGTAAATCAGATATGACACACTTCACATGCTTTTCACTTCTAAGGTCTAAAATTACTGCTGCTCCTGGCTTGGAGCCGAGTGGCAGTCGTAGAATAGAGTCAGACAGCGTGTTTACCAGCTGGACATTGTCCCTGTGAGATTAGACAAGCATCTTAGCAAAATTGGAGAAGCACTAAAGAAAAAGTATGTTTATTTTACACAGCTTAAATAATGAGAGTTATGTGTGTGTGACCATGCCTGAGACAAAGGAGATGGTTTTCCTCGTATCTCATTTATTTCGCTTGACATGTCAATGCAAAAACTTGTGATAAATAATCCAGATGGTGGCTGTGGGCTATGTAACACACACACACACACACACACACACACACACACACACACACACACACACATACACACACGGGTAAGTTATAAAGTCCAGAAATCCTGAATAGGTGATATTTTAAAAAGAAAAGTCCCACGAGGGCCAATTAACTTGCAACTCCGAGGTCTTGCATGTACACCAAAAATTCTAATGAGAACAGTTTACTTTGATCTTATTCTGCTTTCGTTTTTTCGTTCACTTCTCCATATAGCAGACTGAGTACATCTGCACGGTCAGCGCCACGAGCAATGGGGCTTAATGCTGATTTATTAATCCTGATTTACTGAGCTTGTGCTGTTGGGAGTTTATTCCTTGGAAAGCTGAGCTGTAGGCTCCCTGTCTCCCCAGCATGATCGAAATGGATTAGGGGGATGGCTACTGATCGACGGTCTCCATGTCCCACAGCATGTGCTGGTACAGTTTCAGCATAGATGTTTTGGATCAAGTTCAAACCCTCCAGGAGATCGATGCAGGGATTAAAGTCCACTGGCCGTGGCGATGTTGTGCTCTCTGTGATGTTTGGCCTTGGAATGGGAGGCCTCGATATGATACAGTATTCATGATACACAATGCAAAAAGCAGTGAGAAAAAGCAGTCTAAATGGGCTGATTTGTCCATGTGCTATGAGTAACTGGTATACAGTAGTTGTCACAAAAGCATGTATAAGTTTCTTGCAGTCGGCAGTATACAATTCAACCATATGCATAAGAAGTTGAGGTGTTAAAGGTTACTCAAGGGCCCAAAAGTGGTCCTTTCAGTTACTAGCACAGAGTAAGCTGCCACTGCCCATCTTCCTGGAAAAACAGTTTAATCCAAGCAACACTGTATGCTAGGGCTGTACAATACATAGTTTGTCAATCATTATTATAACACTTTAGACCCAGTGAGCACCGACTGACCAGTCCATTACTGAGCCAGTCTGGCCTGAGCCATAAAAAGACATTGTCACTGATCTACTTTTGGTCAGTAATGTGTCTGCCTTGATTTGGCCCCTAAATATGCGTATTTTTTTGGTTTATATTAACATTTGACATCTCGTATATGTCCACAATAATCATCTTTTTTCCATTTTCAAAAATGCTTATTAAAAACTTTCACTCTGGCCAAAATCTAAATGTCTCATTAACGTCAACAAGCACACCTTTTTCACGTCTTTTAAACGTCTTTGTGCTCACTGGGGACTGCTGTTACAGTCTATTTTGTGAGTTGGCAAATGTTTTCACCAATAACCTCGACGCAACGGCTAGTTAGCTGTTCTGCGTGCTAAACCTATTTTCTCAAATTTGCTCTTGCTCTCTGGACAAAGACTATTTGCGGTGTCTATCATACACACCTTCAAAAACTCTCCTTCAGGGAACGACTTGCTTTGTTTGGCAGTTTATATGCCAGCTGGTAGTTTAGTACAAGGGAGGAGAAATACATTTTGCTAAGCCTGTAAACCAGTAGCTAGTTTGGAAGCTCCTCACATTAGCCCGCTCCTCACATTACAGATTGCAAGCGTAGTTAGCATATTTTATGGAAAAATGATTGTGTTCTTTGAACACCGCAACATTTTGCTTGCAAATTAAATGTATAACTTTTGTTTCAACTTCTCTGGTGAAAACTGCATTGACAGTCAACGTTCAGCATCGTCAATCCACTAATGTGCAATTTAATTTTCTAAAACACACTGTTTCTCTGGTGAATCAAATTAGCCTTACGTTTGAGCAACATATAAAGGCATGAATAATAAAATGTAAAAAACAAAATACCGCCAAAAAAAGTGGAAAATGGCAAATATTGACTTGTTTATTTTTTTATCTCAAGAGATGGTTAGCATTATAGTTTGCCCATCCCTGCTTTTAAAGGGTTCTTCAAGAGCTAAACCGTTAAGCTAACTAGGCAGTTAGCTTTAACAAAACTGCAGAAGTTAGTAGAGAGATTAAACGCCATTATGAGATGTTTAATCTACATTTTTATTATGTGCTGTCTACAGCAGTAACAACAACCCCACATACAGCTTTCACTATGAGGAAAGGATTTGCTGTCTTACTATCTCTTGTCATCTGTTCCTAACTGTTTACCCGTCCCCCTCTCACAAACACACACATACACGCACATACACACATGCGCGCACACACCATCACTGCCTAAGGAGATGGTTTGGCCTAATCAGTTCATTGTGACTCCATTCTCCACTCCATGAAAAATGCAGCCAACACTGAGTATTTTCATGCGTGGCTTCCTCGGTGGAGTGTCTCAGTTCAGCGTGGCATGATGTTAGAATGCCATCGTACTGTATATACACTGGTTTTATGAAAAAAGAAAGTACTGTGTTAGTTAATGAAAAGGCATTCAGGATTTAATTCTTTCCCATTGTTCATAAGCTTGTGAATATGAGGCCTGTTCACCCAGAGAGTGCGTCTGTGTGGGATGGAGTGTGCGTGTCTGCGTGAATGGGAACATGCGCCACACAGGCGTCACAGGGCGACACAGGCTAAGCTGAGGAAGCCCACTTATCTGGTGAAAGCACATCAGCTTCTCTCTCTGTCTAGCAGAGGGTCTTTTGCACTAGTTGAGGGCATAAGCAGTTCAGCACCGATGTCTGCAGAGACAATAGCAGTCTTTGTGAGGACGCGCCGTATTCGGGGGTGAATGTGGTGGAATGTTGCGGCGACCCTGTGAAACAGCGTTGTACTGAAAAATGGGGACAGCGCGCCTGACTTGCGTGCCTGAAAAAAAGGCCTCTATTACTGGCCCTGTTTGTTCCACTCCATTATTGCTTTTCTCTTTTCTCTTTGCTCGCCATCACAAGGCTGTTTTACACAAAACAGTGCTCGAGGTGGTGCTGCGTTTAATTTTACTGACACGATTAAAGCGTGTTTTGTAGCCTACTCCATAGCTACTCCATAGCCAATTTCTCTTAACAGCACCTTGTATGGACTGAGAACCTGCACTGATGGCCCCTTTCTGCTGTGTGTGTATAAATGTGTTGTCAGTGCCAAATTCCACTTTTCCATAGGGACCTGTTGAAGTGACATGCGGATATTTATCGTTTAACCCCTTAAACCCTTGGGCTTATTATTCAGCTGTTTGTCTTAAAGCATATTATTCAGTAATGAATTATTCAGTAACTACAGTGAAACTATTAGGAGACATACTGTATGTAGTTACGAGAGGGAGGAATGTAACTCTGGACCCGTCAAAGGCATTCTGGGAGTTTAAGGGGCAAATGTGGACAAGTAAATTATGTTAACTTATCTACATTTTAATACAGCAGTCAACATTATCAGTTGCCCTTGACAACCAGGTTAAAGCAATCGACAACAACTTTGTGTGCTCTGGTTGCCGCCAATGGGCCAATAACTGTTAAAAAAATAATAAATAACAATCAAATTGATATAGGACAGCACGGTGGCACAGCAGGTATCGTTGCCACCTCACAGCTCCCGGGTCCGAGGGTTTGATCATGAGGTCCAGTTACTGTCTGTGCAGAGTTTTGCAGGTTCTCCCCATGTCTGCGTGGGTTTTCTCTGGGTACTTCAGTTTCCTCCCACCTCCTAAAAACGTGCCGGTAACTGGATTGACTATTCTAAATTGCCCCTAGATGTTAGTGTGTGTGTGTGTGTGTGATGCCCTGCAATGGACTGGTGTCCCATCTAGGGTGTATTCCTGGCACGCGCCCAGTGTTCCCGTGATATGCTCCGGATCCACCGTGACCCTGACCAGGATAAAGCGGTTACTGAAGATGAATAAACGCATTTCGGGGGCCCACTTGCATGCACACAGGTTGCGATTATAGTGAAACAATTGAAATTGTATGTCTGTGGAGTCAAAAGGACAAATAACAAGCAATAATCCACAAAGTGACACCAACTGATTACGACAAAGTCAAACCTGTGTGGAAAAAAAAAGAACAGTGACAGACTGAAATACCTTAAAGTAAGTGTTAAAATTAAACGTAAAAAGAACACTGTGTAATAATGTTTTTAACATTTGTTTATATTTGTTTTAGAGCATTTAGAGCTTTAATCCAGCCTGAATTTTTGGTCCGCACCCGAATACAGCCCGAGAATTTTCTGTCCAAGTCCGACCCGACCTGACTAGCACCAAGTTTTGAGTTCGAACCTGACCCGAGCCCGACAAAATTGTATCTGAACGTGACGCGACCCGAACCACATCAAAACATTTTGAGTCAGAAACTGACCCGAGCCCATGAAAATTCTGGCCCGAACCGACCCATCATCAGCCAAAGTATTATTAAACATGACAATATAGCGCCGGTTAAATTACCGTGTCTACAATAATAACTGTCATTAGATCATGGATTAATAAAATTAAAAATAATATAATATAACAAAATAATCATCTGTCCATAATTAAGTTTAAATTCTTTAACTAATTTATTCATCAAGCAATCATTCAAGTAATGCTTTCAAACAACATCCCAAAATTTAAACTGTACTCTCCTGCATTGATTCGCTGTTTTATTTCCTGCTGATCCATTTTCTCACAAGCAGGGCCTTGTGGACCACGGTGCTAAATTCTGTCAACAAAGCGATTGGGTGACTCCTGCATGCCTGATTTAAAACTGTTTTAAGGTGATGAAAGTAGGGAGGAAGAATAAAGTAAGGAGAAAAACTAAAGCAGGGGGAGATGCAGGGTAAAATCTGTTAGCCCGACCCGAGCCCAACACATATTTGGGAAATGACGTCCGAACCCGACTGAACCTGACGTGAGCAGTTGGGTCCTGTCGGGTTTGGACAAATATTTTAAGCTCTAGTTTCATTGTTCAACAATCTTAATTACTAAAGATATTGGCTGTTAAAAAATGACAACCATATTGTAAGTTTCGGCAACTAAGACCTAATGCCTGGTCGCAAGCCTGGCAAACACTTAAAGTTAGCTTTATGCTCTGTCACAATCTCATGCATATGGGTTTACAAGGTCATGCACAGTCAGTTTGTGCAGCTTTGCACAGTTATGCTGTCTAGTTTATCTTGACGCTGCTCCTGCAGTACCTCTGACTGAAGGTGTACGTCATTAACACCTACATGAATAACTATCTTAGAAAATCTGTGCTTGCCTAATACGATTACTGTTTATGACCAAGACTCACTTTCCTGCTTCAGTGGGTAATCTCACATGGATACAGTAGACTTGCACTTCCTAAGAAATGTTGCTGTGATTATAAAGACTGCCCTATGCTCATCCCAGGACTCCTATTCACGATATGATCATACCGAACATTTCATATGCTTTTAACACATGTAGTGCTGTTTGCCTATGACAGTCTACTGTAATGATTTATAATCTCACTATCTGGTGTCACCCAGAAAAGGATGGGTTCCCTTTTGAGTCTCTTTCCTCTCAAGGTTTCTTCCTCATGTCGTCTCAGGGTGTTTTTCCTTGCCACTGTCGCCTCTGGCTTGCTCTTTAGGGATCTAGATCTACATCCGGATTTCTGTAAAGCTGCTTTGTAACAATGTCTATTGTTAAAAGCACTAAAATTATTATTGAATTGATCTGTGTAGCTAGTATGTACTATGTCTGTCGTAAACCTGCACTGTTTTCTGTGTTTATTGTGTTGTTCTGCATTATTCTATTTTTTTTGTAGTTTTGTACATCTTATCATACACTTGTCACACACTTTGTACTTTGTGGAATCCTGTGTTCAGTGCACATGTATTGTCTTGTATGTTACACCATAGACCTGGCAGCACGATGTTCTGTATAACTTTTAAACTGGTTCGGATGACAATATTTGGATTTGGAAAAACCTGAAGTAGAATAAGACCGCTTAGAAGCCATTCAAAATGAGGTTTTAGATGTCGTGATTTGAATTGCTAATTTATGATGCTTTTTTGCATTTTGGAATGATGCCACTAAAAGTCATGTTTATCACTACAGCAAATGTAACCAAATATGTGTTTCCTTATTATTACTGCAGTGAATTTAGCCAAAATTCTTCAGGCACTCTGTGGGATCACACATTACAACATTTAACACTTGTAAAGAGCCCACTTGAAAAGTATCTTACACCCAAAATGACATGTGATGTCAAATCACCATCCCAGAGGCAGCACATGTTATATCAAAGGCAGTCGCAGATGGATGAAACTGTAGCCTACATAATGCAAAATTAAAATCGAGCTGCAGTCCTGTAAAAAACCATTAGAGCACAAGTGGAAAATTCGGATTGCTCCTTTTCAAATGGTTTTTTGTGCTAATTTGATATGGTGAATGTGTTTATTTGCTTTCTGTTACCACAGAATTCTTTTCTTCCTCTCCTTGGCAAGCTGCATTTCTGTTTTGCGATGGTGAACTGATTGATTGTTGACAGCCCTCATTTGGAAAATCCATTGCAATTTGTAGCTAAACAAACAATGTCAAATATGTTTTAGTACTATAACCTTGTTTGAAATGATTGTAGTGCCTTGGCTGTCTGTAGGATTGGAATGGAGAAGCAGACGATGTCAATGTCCATTTGTCTGATAAGCCAAAAAGCATCACAAGGGAGAATAAAAGGTCAAGATTAGATATGCTGTTACATCATAATTCTAAGGTATTTAAAATGCAGCATGATTCATGTTACTAAACTGTTTGTGTGAAGCACATATTCTACCCAAACAAACTTTTGGCCTCAAGTGTGCTACTGAAAATTCTAATTGAGCCTTGCTGATGAAAGCTGGACGTTGCCTTCCAGCCTGAAATGGTTTCCGCGTCAACTCATGGCCAAATCGTCTGTTTGCTATTGTGCAGGATTAGAGTTTCCTTCATTGATTGGAAAAAGGATGACATCATGATGCCCAAAGCATGCCAAAAATCGAAATACATCCTCAGTCTTATTTGACGTGGCATTTGTTTCATCTATCCATTGAGCATTAGTTTAAGAAACCGTAAGGGTCTTATTGCCAAACCTGTGCTAAGCATTCATGTGCTTCATATTCAGTAGTGCTGTCAGTAGAGTCATCTTGCTGTTCTGATGGCAATTTTACTCAGCTGCTCTCTGTTGATGGAGGTTTTGGCTGAGATCAAAGAGACCGTTAGTTCCCTGCAAGGTGTTTTTTTTTGTACTTCATAGATGAGAGATTTTGCCCAGACACCACCTTTTGGAATATTCACTGTTGTCCCAAAATGTCTCCATCTGGACAACAAGGCTTTAATTGTGGTTTGGTGAAACTCCAGACTATGAAAATGTCAGGTTAGTCATTTCCAGGATGAGGGATTCACCGTCTTACCAAAAGGTCTTTGAATGGAAACAATCACGTTTTGTTCCTCTGAAAAGTGTGCCATCAACGTCACCCTGTTGGTAAAGGCCAAAGTTAGTCAAAACTGTTCTTTCTGAATGAGGCCTGACTGTATATCTTAATATCCAGTAAACATTAACATTTATTCAAACATTATTCATTGGGCAAACACTTTAATGCAAAGCGACGTACAATTGAGAGAGGATACAATCCAGGCAGTTGCGGGTTAAAGGCCTTAATTGGCTCTCTGGCAGTCCGGGTATTTGAATTCACAACCTTCTGATCCCTAGCTCAGAGCCTTAACCACGTCTACTGACCACCTGAACACCTGAATGTAATTATCCAAATATCTTGCTCAATGTGGAATCAAGATTATTTATCAGCCAATTATGTTACCAAAACGTTTTATTGCACTGCACCTTTAAACACTCCACTGCATTACTGGTATGCATTTCTACCAGGGTTGCCAGATCATGTCTGAAGTTGTGATATTCTTAATCCCACTTGTCTGAAACAAAAGACTCTGTGCTGATAGATATACTTTAGATGTAATTTGGACACAGTTTGTGATGGTTTATAGTCAGTTTAGAAGGTTTTAAACTGTGATCAGATTAGAAACAGTCAATCCAATCTGGCAACTTTGATTTCTGCGTAACCACCTCCTCTGCAGGTGTGCGCATGTTTTACACCAATCCTAACTTTCATGGTGTGACAAGAAGAAGTAATGATTTGTGCCTAGCAACATGGGGTGTAAATATCAAATATGGATACATTTAAACAAATCTATATTATTAATATTGCATAACAACATTATTCCAAAGGGGATGGACAAGGGGGGCTGGCAACTTTACATGGGGGATGAATTTTGTCATTTTTTAAACCCTCATATCTCCCTTCAAATTACGCCCTAACTGCAGGTCGAGCCTAGCTTGTTTAGTGATCTTTAGCTTTGCATGTGTAGACGAATCAAAATAAAAACTTATGAATGCGGAGCATAAAACATATGAAATGGGGAGCTTGTGATTGAATGCATCAGAGTCAATAAAAGCTGATATCTAATGTTAGCCAATTAGCTAACTTTAGCTAAGCTTACCCATCGGTCGATTACGTTTATTTAATTAAGGAAACCAAAAATCGTGACCATGATTAACATACAATTAATTATGCAGCACTACATGAAGGTTTGTTGAATAGCCTTGGAAAATGTCAGAGGCATATTGTCTTTCTATGATATGTCTTAAATTCAAATAATAAAATGCACAAACATGCAAAACACTTAGACATGGAAAAATGCTCAATTATATTCTGTCTCAGTTATAAGTCGCTTTGGTTCCTCTCAAGGTTTCTTCTTCATTTTTCCTTGCCACTGTCGCCGCAATTACATCCGTATTTCTGTAAAGCTGCTTTGTGACAATGTCTATTGTTAAAAGTGCTACACAAATAAATTGAATATGAAATGTGTAACTGATGATTAAATACTTTGATTCTCACGGTTTGCACTGTTGCTAGTTATAGTGGAAGAGCCCGTTCCTGTCGCTGTAGGTTGTTATGAAGTCAGTCTGGTGGAGATGCACTGAGATACACTGATCTCATACCACAACTGATAGCAGGAAAGATAAGTGGATGTTAATGTCTCAGTCATGGGTTTCAGGTGCACATGGTGTAATTAGCACAGAGGCATTCCTGGTGCGGGTGTGCACCAACACTCGTGTCAAGCAGAGTTGAAATGTCAGGTGTGTTTAGAGTGGGTGAGTCTCAATTCCAACTGTCACGAGTTCTGCAGTGACATATGGATCTGCGGCTTGGGAATCGAGTGGAGCGTATCCGATCACTTACAATCCTAATGTTAGGGGTGAATTGAGTTTGTGGTGAAAAAAGAAAGGACCAAACAGGAATCCAAAATGTATTAGTCTTGTGGGGTGTTGAAAGAAATGTAAGCGGTGCAAAAAGACTGTTCAGCCCTCTTGGTTGACAGTTTGTTGTCAAAGAAGGAAACTGATACACAGTTAATTTTTCAGACATGAAGGTCACATGTTTAATTGCTTTGAACACTAAAGAAGTGGTAGAGGCATATTTACTTTTTGTTAGCTGTATCAAATTTAAAAAATGTGCAAACATGGACAACACTCAGACATGGAAAAATACTTTGCACATTCCTGTATGGTTTAGGTACTAATAATGCAAAGAGTTGTTATAATTAAGTTGGGGAAAACATTGAAAGCAAAAAGTTGAGGTGAAATTTATCATTTTATCAATTTGGCCTCAATAAGGCCAAAGCAGGTACATCTTTTTAACTTTATATTTTTTTATACAAAAAAGAAACATTATTAAGCAAGATAATGGTGTAAAATGTCTTACATATATTCAGTGGCATGTAAACAACATATTTATAACATTAACAAATTTTTCCCAAACAAGTTAGATAGAACCTTATCCCACAGTTTCGATATAATGGTCAAGATTGTCATGGTTGTGCATATTTCCATTCCTTGGCTATCAAAAAAAAGGTACTGTACAGGTAGTTTTTTGCTCCCCAACGCACAAACAATGTAAATGTACTCTCAAAGATACAACAGTGATCCCTAATATCTAATTGTAAAGGTACACTAAATTCACTTTCACAGGTGAAAGATTCATATTAAAGGTACAAAAGACACACCCTTGGTACGTCCCAATGACCGTGTTTGTACCCTCAAAGATACAGTTGAGTTCCTTTTTTCTGAGAGTGTGGATTAGATTGTGATAAAATCATTAAACGTTGTGTCACCCAATCCTCGGTGTGTATTAACTAATGTGTAACTAACTAGACAAATAACTAATGTGTAGTTTTTCTTCTCGAAATCAAATGATGGCAACTTAAAATATGATTCTATAGGTGCCAAACAACATTGCAGCAAATTGAGAAACACAAAAAACACGCATTTGAATAACCACAGGGCAGAACTCATAGGCCGAGTCTTTGTACCGCCTGGTGCAGTCTCTCGACTCCCTCTGATAAAGTTAGCATGGCGGGCGATAGAAATGAGGATTAATGATCAGTGGAATACTGCACTTGAAATAACTGTGGTGATAAGAGTAATAATAGCACATCTAATAATAGCAACTGAAGGGGCGATCACATTAAGGCCTCTAATAGCAGACGCTGCATGGTGTGTTAATGACCGGTGCTTTATATCACAGTAACTACAGGGCCACAGAGCAGTTGGTTATTGCCAACTGCTACTATCTCTATTACTGGAGTGAAGTGTTGATTCTCATGGCATGGAAACCCTGTGGAATTTTGACTCCTTCAACTTGCTGAAGTGGCTCTTTGTCATAGCTGCTGTGAATGTCGCAATTTATGTTTATTTACATGTTCAGTAAACTACTTAAATTAAACATTCGTGTTGAAATTTGCTTTATTTGTCTTCATCGACGGTAAATGCATAGGAGCATTTTGGCAAAAGTAAAACGCTGCTAATAAAAGTTTTACATACAAAAAAGTCAAAATATTAAGACTTTAATAAGTAAACAATGACTGGAGTGGACATTCCAAAGAATTTTATGAGGAGTTTAAGTAAAATACTTAATCACAGAGTTTGTTTGAGGTCAAATGATCCATTTAATGCTAAACCAGATGTGCAGAAGTCGTCTGTAGCTCCTGCAATATAATTTGTATTGAATTTTGCCAGGCATGCTCTTTGTGATTATGGAGGGCTGACCTAAAATGACTTAGGCTTGAAAGAGAGATTTGAGAACTACAGTTAAATAATACGAATACAATTAAAATATGAATCGGCAATAAGAGGGGATTTACTGCATCTGAGTGAAAAACTGCCGTTTAGTGGCACGCAAACGACAATACTTTATAAACATGGTATGCATTGCTAGGCTTTGTATATTATTATTTTTGGATCATATGTCATGTCGTGTATTATGTCATGCTCTTTTAATTAAGGGAGTCATATTTACATTGGCTACATTTTGAGTTAAACAGTTCAATTGAATTATGGGTTATGAGTTGTCCTGTGACATTTGTCTACTCAAATTTGTCGACATTTGTCGACATTAGAACATTGTGTCAGCTGCATAAGATGTTCAGGAAAGCCAAGCCAGCAGAGCAATGTAAGTGCGCATGAGGCCTCAATGGATTCATCCAGGATCTGTTATTGAATGCGTTTGGCTTTAGTCACCATGCCAAATTCTGAGCCAGTTGAGAGGCAGAATTTCAGTCTGGTGCCCAGAACAGAGAGCATGACGCCAAAGCCACCAAGATCGGGATGACATCACCTCGGTGACCAATTTGAGGATTAATTCTGTTTTTCTTTGGCCGAAGGAGACAGCATTGCTTCCTCAAGCCGAGGCTGTTTGTGTTGGTAACCTGAATGATTCCAGCTCGAGTCTAGGGCCAGTTTACCCCTTTAAGTTTTCTTAGGGTCAAGTCAAGCTAAGTCCATTTTTATGGTTATCCCATTTATATACACGCATGTTGCACCTTCAGGATCACCGTGTAACATACAAGACTATACAGGGACTCTGTAGTAGGGTTTTCAAATGACTTTTTGCATTTGAATTTCAATTACTTAAAAGATTTAGTTTTCAGATGCATTCGATTATTAATGACCCTATACTTTTTTTGTGTGTTTTGTAGCGTCCTCGTAATGTGTCTTGTTTGCAAGACAATTTCCCTCCCTCCATCCATCCTGTCACGATATCCCCGCCGCGGACTCCCGCTTGTAGTGCGCGCCGCAGTTCCCGGCGAACCGCGCACTTCCGTGTGTGTCACGTATCATGTGTTTTTGTTTTGTTTGATTCACGTGCCTTAGTTTTGGTTCTAGTCACGCCCCCTCCTGTTTCCGATTGGTTATTCAGTAATTGATACCAATTATCCATTTACCGTTTGTGTTTAAATACCCGATGGTTTTAGTTTAGGATTGCGAAGTCTTGTCGTGTTTTCTAACCGTCAGTCTGAGTGTTGTTACAGAGTCTGTTTCCTGTATTTTCCGTATCGCGTTCCGGTGTCTGTTTTTCCTGTTTGTTTGTTTGTTTGTTTGTTTGTTTGTTTGTTTGATTCCCGCATTGTTTTGACTTCCTGATATCGACCTACGCCTGTGCCCGCACTACGAATATGGATTTGCCTAGGATACGTTTGTCTGCCTGTGTTCTGACCCCTGCTTTGCCTAACGACTACGATTTATGGATTGAACCTCTGAATAAACACACTGATTTATTCACACACTTGCGTCCTGCCTCTTCTCCCGTGCTACACATGTTACACTAACAGGTCCATCTCATTGAATGTTTAAATAATGACTTATTCATGTCAGTTTAAAAATAAAAACAATAACCTCCTTATTATAGAAATTTACACGGCTGTGTTCACTTGTGCCTGGCTAGCAAACTGCAATAATTAGGCTACTAAATGATACTAATAGGCCAACTGTTGGATAATTACACTTGACTTGAGCCGTTAAGCTCACTTACTAAGTGAAGCCTTCAAAGAGGGCTAAATGATTTACTCAACTGGAGTGACTGAGTCCGAGCACCTTATCCCATGTAGTATTTCTACTTTGATTACTACTTCTAATAATCATACTATGACTAATAATAATGATAATAATAGCAGTTAGTGTTTCATAGCGGTTCCTCTGCTGCTGATTAGATAAAAAGAGTGGGTGAAATTTAAATAAGAAAAAAAAGAAACAGGCGATCATCAATGTAATGAAATCAAAATGTAACAAATGGGAGCAAGACAGAATATGTACATTTGTGAATCTTAGAACAGTTGAATACTCTTAGTAAAATCTAATACAATCCTAACATAGTGAAGTTGGCCCTTTAATTGTTTATAAATCTGGGTCTCTAGTGAATATCAAAATATTACATTCTGGCTGCACAAATACTAAATGATCCTTCCTGACTTTTAAGTTTCATTGCTGGAATATTCCCCATCTAATTCAATTCCCACAGTAAAATCAACAGGGTTGAACAAACAACAGTATCATTTAGAGACTGGTGTAACCATATAGGTGACACTAGAGACTAGTTAAGCACTGTAGGTGGCAATTTATCATGATTTTACTGCTCTGAATGTATAAACCATTTCATGCATGAGAGAAGCAGTACTTCAGCAGATTCTTATTGAATGAGATGGAAATCTGCCATGAAATGAAAGGCTTGAGGGATTACAACAATCTGCTGTGTCTGTTTGGGTCAATTTTCAAAACAGACGCTTTACACAATGTTCATTATTTACAGAGGATCATCATGCTTGTTAGGTCAGGTCTAATGCTTTATATGGCGACTTTCAACTCTGTCCTTTTCTTTTAATAGCTAATTTCAGGGATTTCTGACCTCACTCAAAAGAACCATTTCCTGTTTCCTGCTTGCTATTTTCCTCCTGTACTCACACTGTAATTGGTCTTGTTTATGTGTGTACATAAACCTTTTTGTTTGGCTGTGTTCTTTGCAAACTCATGCATGTGTTATACTCCTGTAGCCTCCCATCAGGAACTCAAATAAGTTTGCTTATGACTCACGCTTCACCGTTGACACCGCTGACACTAGAGGAGCTACAGTGGGATCTACAAATAACAGCATCACCGTTTTGGCCCTATCCAGGCTGATATTTGATTCTTTTGTGGCTCTGGGTTAACTAAAGGAGCTACAACTTCATACCTACCACATTGCTCATCTTCACCACTTACAGGATGGAAAGAAAGCAGACACAAAAAGCTAACTAGTTCAATATAGCACAGTTTGACAGGAGGTGGGACTCTTGGCTTTATAATGAGAACTCACTGACCTCACTAGAATCTCAAAATGGAGAACACACTCTGATTAGTTGTATGAAAAGAAACAAAGGTTAAAGTTAGGGTTAGGGGCGGGATTAGTGCTTGTTCCTTTTTTCATTAACCTTATCTCATTAGATATTCCTATAAATTGTTGTTGGATTTTGTTTGATTTCATACGAATAAAGTTGTACGAAAAGATACGCCTGCAAACTCTGCCCCTAACCCTAATCTTATCTTATCTTTTCATATCGCTTGAGTTGTGCGAATTGTTATTTGCGAGTATGAGCCTACATTCTGTCCATCGTATGCAATCGTTTGTTTGAATTTGCACTAATTTCTCATGAGATCATGTAGGAAGAAATACCATGTTCTTGCCAGTCTTTTTCTTTGTTTGCATGTTAAAAATTAAAGATCGGGAATACGATTGTATAAACACACATTTGTCATTATACCGTGATGGTGTTGAGATCTTTTTGGGACTCTGTTATATAAAAAAACACAGATGGTGGTCCGTGAAGAAAATCAGATGTCTTAACATGTGGCAGTGTTCCCTACCAAAAGCTCTTCAATGTGTGTTTGTCTTTGGCTCTTCAAGGAACGCTGACAGTATCTACATACAAATCGGGCCTTTGTTTCAGATTTGTTCATTAAAATAAAACAATTCCGACACCTGCGCCACTGTGTTCGAGCAGCAGGGCGACTGGATTTCCAACAGAGGGATTCAATCAGGCTCACAATCAATATCAACTCATCCTGAAATGTCTCGCAATCAGCGGCAATTTAGCCTATTGTGTGCTTTTATACCTGTATGAATCTTAAATTCAAAGCCTTGTAGCTTTGCTCATGTTTACTATAGCATTCATAACCGAGACGTAACATGCGTGGAAGGGAAGAGAAGCAGGGACTGCTGGGTCGATGAGGTGAGCGGAAGTGTGAGAAAGAAATCCCACCTGCTTGAGAGAGATAAAAAAAAATGCTTATGGCTTCAACAATAAGACTGTTGTGCCCTTGAGCAAAGCGTTTAACCCGAACTTGCTCAGTGAATATCGAGCTGTAAAATGTCAGGGAGAAAATATTTAACAACCAAAGATATCCTACCGAAGAATAATAGAATTAACCTGCCATGCAAATAATATTGTTTGGAAAGAACGAAGATAGCTGGTTGCTTTTGTTTGTTCGGCAAACTTGTCAGTAATTGAACACCACGTAAACAAGCGTGTGTTTCACTGCTGATAGGCAGGCATGAGGACGACAAGCATGCTATTATACATGCGGAAAAATAAATTGGGATTTCAGAAAAAAAAGTGTCAGTCACTGTTTTGGTCAAAACGACCTGCTTTTCCTGTCTCTGTGTGAAGCTGTGGACCCGTGCATTTTTGTTCAATAGGCATATTTATTAGTTCTTCCTGTTTTGTACAAGGTTAGGCATTTCTAGAGTCTCATACGGTACTCCCGAGAGTCACGACACAACAGCATTTACGAAGCAAACAAAGGACAAGAACACAACAGCATTAAGGGATGACATCAAGGCAGAATACATTAAGCAAAAACACAGCATTACCAGAAATGGAACGTCGAAATGAAGAAACACTGGATTTACAAAGCAACCACAAGACAGACACGACAACATTCCCAAAAATGCTGATTTGAGATCTCCTACGCTGAAAATACTTCAGGCCACTAGGGACATTTGACATATTTAGCCATGTTGCTAGCTTAAAGTGGCTAATGTTAGCGCTACAATGCATTGTTAACATAATACTCAGAAGTGACCAGGCGTGTGATTTTCGTCTTCCACTCTGTTTTAGCTAGTTAGCTAAAGTTAGCCTGCTTGCTCGCCACTTCTGGCCATGTGTGCATCATTTCTCGATGCCACGGTTCAACTGTCCACTAAGCCACTTTGTGCTGCTCCCTAACAAACATAGTCAAGATTAGCGTGCTAGCTAAAATGGCAAGGGCAGACCAACACTTACAGGCCTGGTCACTTTTTATAGAGATTTTCTTGCTAACAAACTGTCATAAAATATTTTACTGAATCATTTAACTTCATATTATATTAACAATGCATTATCTAGCTAGCATTAGCCACTTTAAGTTAGCAACATGACTGAAATGGTGAAATGTCTCGTAAATGATGTTCGTGTGACTCTCTGGGTCTTAAAGTTGTACATTTAAAACCTAAAACAAAACAACCCAATCACACAAATTGTGTGAATTCTAACAAGCTCTTTAGTTGAGCCTGCACTAAACTGTGCCGGTGATTTATTACCAAATTAACATGGAAAATAGATACATTTCTTGGTGTTCAGAGCCAAGAGCCAGCAAGCCTGAGGTGGGTCGTTAAAAAATAATCTGACCTGGGCATTCACGGAATGGTTGAGGCCCAGTAAAGCATTCAAGTCATGTGGAAAATATTGTAATTGGTAGTTTCCAACAAGTAAAAATTGATGTCAACCTCTGAGTGGGATTTTTTTTTACAAACTTTCTGACGGCCACAAAATCTCTGACCAAGCGGAAAAAACATAGACGTGCAACTGTCATGGCTTCTGACAATTTAGACAACTAAAATTACTAGCTAAAAATGACTGTCCTGAAAAAAAGTCTTGTTTCTCCCTCTCTTATAGCATGATAGAAAAAGTTCAGAAAATTGTACTTTTTTAAAAGAGCGTTCTGTGGGCGTTTGCTAGTGTGCAGCTTTCAATTTTCCATCACTGTCTCATTAAAAAACATTGAATTTCACAGTTTTCCATCAAGCGTGTGCTGCTATAATAGGTAATGCATTGTGACTAAACTCAATTTTAAGAAAATTATGCTAACATCCTGTTTTTGTAAAGTTTTTATCTAGAGATGGGGATGAAGTAGATGTGGTTAATATTCATAATTGCAAATTATTTATTTAGGTTTCTTACGCAAAACCCAACTAACCCCTCTATTTTGTTAATTTGAACGTTCCATTGTCGCTTATATGTTAATCATTTAGAGGGAGACAAGTTTTAAAGCAACACAGTTTTCTAAGTTTTTCATTTATTTCTTTTCTGTGACATCTTTTGAATTCTTCACTTAAAATTTTTAATTGGAGCTGCTTTTTTTGTTAGGATTATCGTTTACATGACCAACATAGCACATTTTTGAAACACTGAATGAGCGTCAACTACACTGTTGAACATGGTTCTTTGGATGGTAGAACAATTTCTACTTGAAGAACCATCTGAAAGATATGACGGTTCTTTGCACCTTAAAATGGTTCTTTAAAATAGTAAAGTGTTTTTGTTGACGACCCATAATTTATAGAATCCACTTGTTGATTAGCGATCTTTGAAACATGGCGTATTAGGCCTACACTCTTAGAAAGAATTAGGTTAAATCTAGAACACTTAAGGGATTTTAAAATAAAACAGGTTCCCACAGTACACTCTTAGAACAAAGTTTCTTCAATAGTTCCACAAAGGGTTCTTTGGATAGTTAAGGGTTCTTGGCTTCCCAAAAGGGTTATTTCTCAAAACCCTTTCTGAGGAAAACACTTTGTTGTAGGGTTCTACATAGAAACTTTTAGGGTTCACCCAGAGGGACAAACTAATAAAACCTCTTTAGGGTGCGAGATGGAACCTTTTTTTTCCTAAGCATGTACATTTTAAATTCTATTTTTTTATTTTCATCAGAAAGTTAAATACAGCTTTCCAATCCTTCCTGTACCCGCTTAGAAAAAAATGTCAATTCTAGAACTCTTAAAGGTTCTTCAGTTGTCCCTCTGGGGAACCCTTAAAGGTTCTATGTTGGACCCTACAACAAAGTGCTTCCCTATCAGAAAGGGTCTTAAGAAAGCACCCTTTAGGGCGCTAAGAACCCTTAACTATCCAAAGAACCCTTTGAAGAATAATTTTTTCGAAGAGTGTACTGTGGGAACCTGTTTGCTTTTAAAATTCTTTAGAATAAACTTTACCTTCCAACAGGATCCATGAAAGGCAGTGAGACGTCTAACAGCCGTGGGGCTCGCTCTCTGGCCTGATGGAACAGCTCTAATGTCCTCCGGTAATCCCACCCTCTCCTCTGAGAACCGGACATCCAGATGGTGACTGAGGAACCCACATTACGGCAGGAAGTTCTAACACCTACTCCCCCTTTGTAAAGTCAGTCTGGCTCTGGAAAAATTTCACTTTCACAACTGCAATACAGTGTGTCATTCAGGTTGGAAATGAAAATGCATTAACATGCCAGACAGGTGCTTGTCTTACCGCCGACATCAGAGTAGGAAGGAAAGTGTATCACAGTGAGCATGAATATTTGATTAACTTGAGAGCCAGAGCGGCAAGAGAATGCTCAGACTGGCACTTAACCAAATAATGAACAAAATGTTCTGATTATACCTTGCAAGTGGCATTCGGTACATTTGATTTTGAACAGATTTTTGCTGGTTTTAAACATAACTGCCATACTTAGTATCACTTTAAGTTTTAAAACTTAAAGTATTTGAAATACAGTACTGTGCAAAAGTCTTAGGCACATCGAAATAAATTCTGTAAAGCGAAAAAATGCTTTTAAAAATAATGGCATTATAATTTCCTAAATATAAAAAAATGCTATAAAAAGCAGTAAACAGTCAAATATGTTGGTGTTTCGCAGCCTTTGGCTTTAAAACTGCATAAATTCTCTTAGACACACTGTCGTGCATTTTTATAAGGAAATCGGCTGGTAGGTTATTCCAAGAATCTTGGAGAACTTGCCCCAGTTCTTCTGCAGAACTTTGCCTCTCACTTGCTTCTGTCTCTACAGGTAAAATCCCAGAACAGCCTAAAAAGTGCTCTATTACTCAATATCTTACTCTCTTTAATGAGAATTGTTTATGCAGGCCATTGTGCTAGACTTCCATTATCCTATTTTAGAGATTTTACATATACAATGATTTGCATTAAATGCTGCATTTGTTATTAAGTTGTGATAGGGTCCAGTTGGTCTTGTGTTGTTTTCAGTGGTGTTCAGCAAGGATAAAAAAAAAACAGTGGGTCCTTTAGGACAAATTGATTTCATCATATTCGTGGCCAGTTGTTATTTGTTTTTTTGTTGTTGCACTGATTCAATGTTGATAATGCACATTCGCACTAGACAAGGAATACAATACCAGATAAAAACACTTGATCGTGCTGAAGTGGGGTGTTGTGTTGAAGCCAAGTGTCAATTCAAAATACTCGTAAAGTAATAAGAGCTTGAAAATGCCTGTAATTTTTGAAGTAGAGGAAAAAAGAACACATTGTACCTTACTGTTTACAATGCATAAAAACACATTATTTGATGATGACGACTTAATGTGACCGTAACTCATAACACTGACCTTTAAAAACATCAGTAAAATTATAACCACTCACAAGGTATGACTGCGTCTAGGATGGGCCTGGCTGTATTCCCTAATTTATGTATTTCTCAAATGCTTGAAGTGAATGGTTAAGTGCTTCCAGTTTGACCCTGATGCTCTATCATTCCTTTGCAGTAAAATATAAAAAGGCTGCTATAACTTCATTTGCATCTGGCTTGATTAATTCAGCATCACGGACAGCTCTTAAGAGGCTTGCGCTCCATTTTAAACTCGCTTGCTCATTAGTCTTTTCGGAATCAGTATATTATGATAACATATGTACAGAATTTCTCAGATGAGGCGTGGAACATGAACCAATAACACGTCCTTATTTTAATTAGATTCCTTCACTGTGCTTTTTGTTCTCTGGATTCTGTCACTGTGTGTAAGGTATTCTTTGACTTAGTACACCCTACTAATGAATCTCGAAACGTTTTGTACATAATACTGTACATAATACATTACAGCTAGTCATTCCTTACAGCGTCTACGCTTTTGATAACGAACATCCTGCGTGCTATCCATAATTCACCTTGGTGCAACGGTATTTGGTGCATATTGTGCAAAAACAAAGCTGGTCTCTCTTTCCTAAAGGCAGTAAAGTTAAGATGATCTTAACTGGTAGAGAGCGTATTCAATGTGATGCTCGCTTTACCGTTTAACTATGATCTTTGTGCTGCGGTGCTTTTGGGAGACTCAGCCCCGATCTCATAAAGAATGCGTACGAATTTGAGCGGGCGAGGGGTGATCTGGTACAGACGCTAACCCCGCACCTTAACCCTAACCTTAACCTTTGTATCTTTGCATACGTACTGAGTGGTGCAAATGGTCAAATTTGCAAGGGTAAGACCATGTTGGCCAAAAACACGCATTTCGGTATGTTTGATAGGTTTATGGAATAAGTGAAGCATAATAAGAACATCTCTTCTGTTAAAAAAAACCCCCCCACTTAACCCACACCTGCAGTTGCCTCCATATACCACTGGAATCCCAGGCACTTTCTGACTACTGAAAACTCTTGCAGATTTCTTCTAGAGTAGTTGGATGCATGCTATTTCAGATGCAATGTGTGTGTGTGTGTGTGATAGAGAGAATGACGTCTGAATTGCTTGTATATCCTATAGATCTATAGATGGCAGGAGACTTACTCCAAAAAAATGTCATAGCACCCCCCCTTTTTAATCTGCTCTCGGTTTCCATTCTAAAGAGACCCTCCAAAAAGGTGAGAGGTGGGAAAAGCTGTCGTCTTGTCGGGCGCACCAAACGATCAGACCTCGGAGCACGCTGTCGGGTGGACGGCTCGTGCCGTGGCGCGCACTCCACTCCGTTGCGCCGAGATGGTCGAGTCCTCTCCGCGCACCTTGCGCACCAAAAACCCGGCACCGTTCCGCCGCTCTCCACACCGACCGGCCTCTTCGCGCGGGGAAGTAGCCCGTTTTCTTCAGCACGGCGGCTCGCGGTGGATTTTTTGACTTGACCTTTCTTTACCCTTCACATTCCCCTCGCGCCACGGCGGCCGGGATCAAAGGCGGATCATTCGTGTACGCGCGCACGGTAAGCGTCGCCACGGCGGTCCGGGATGGGCTCCGGTTTGGACCGAGCACAGCCGAAACCTTGCATTATTGCGCTTCATTACGAATAATCAACTAGGGGGCATCATGTGTCACATGGTGCAAACTAATCAATTGTGCATAAGCTGTGCAGAGAGCCATTTCTCGTGGCGTTAGTTTGCCTTCAGTGCCAAATCCTTGTGCATTTCTGGAGCCGCTCTGCGTAATCTCGGCTGGGATGTCTTGGGATTTACTGGCCAATCGTTTCACACACCAAAGTGGTGTTATGCAATGCATTGCGCCTTCAAGTGAAAGTGAAATGGAATGAACACAAGCCTGGGGGTTGTTTGGTGTTTTTGGGGTGTAAGCGTCTAACCATGCTTTATTTGCATCATTAACATTACATCTGGTTTGTTAGTTTTTTTTCCTTTAGAGAATGCATCCTTCCGATTCCTCCTGGCATAGTGCATGGGTTACTGCCTTTTTTATGAGATTCGAAAGAACACCGAACAGTCAAGGATGAAAAATGAAAGCGTGCAATCTCACTCCAAGGGTGCTGTAAAGTGGTGGGATATATTCCAAGGGTCTTGAGTAGACAGGGAGCCAGGAAAGAAAAAGAAATGTCGAGGAAAATTCAAAATTCAGGGCAGAAAGTGTAGTACATTAACCTTGTCAGGGGGCCTAAGATTTTTTATTGGCGCCCTGTTTCACTCAATGGAATACCACAAACTCACATGAGGTCACAACAACAAGAAACCTACTTTCCAGGTGGATTCAGTTCTCCTCAGAGAACGCTGGGATTATGCTTTATTGTTTTTATTAGTCCTAATGTTGTTAGTTGTCCTTGCTAGCTGTGTGGTTAGTAGTTAGAACTATTTTTGCTATGGTTGGCATACTTTCTCAGATAGTGACTAGATGGGTTCATCTGGCCATAGTTTTGGCACTAGTAGAGAGTATTCTGGGTTAAAAACTGTTAAGAAGAGTATTAAAACAACACCTTTATAACACAGGACACCAAAGATCGTAAACTATTTTGCCGACTACACTGTAAAATCATTGCCCAGTTAAAAATTTAACTTGCACTACATGGAGAAAATAATATAGCATAAATATGTGACTGCAAAAGAGAGATGTAAAACGTTGACACTGATGTTTCTGATTTTAGAAGATGATACTATGCAATAGAAGATCATAAGGCTGTATTGCTAAATTGGTAACAACAGTAGATAGCTAGCAACAGAACACACTCAATGGGCTATTGCTTAGCTCATGATTTCACTGACTGACTTAGTGGTATTTTTTTAAAGGTACCAATATATAAATATAATTACCTGACTCACATAGAAAGACCTGAACTTACTTGTGATAAAACATTTTCCGCAAAACGTGTTTGTGTTCCATTAGTTTTCTCAACCATGGGGTTGCCAAACCGCGAGGTTCTCTCCTCAGTCTCTGAATCCAAACACATTTCAGGCTGACTTACTTCTTCAGCAGGAAAAATTGAAAAATGCAAAAAAAAATTGCCTTGTGGCATTATATCCCCAAACAGACCGTTTTTGGGGCATTTTTTTTAAACCTTGCATTGTTGTTACTTTTCTAATAAGCTAGTTAGTGCTTTTAGAGTTCTACATAGCATCTTTTTTGGTTCCCCCAGAGGGATAAACCGAAAAACACTTTAAAGTGCTGGATTGAAAAATCTTTCTTAGAGTTGTGAATGGGTGGTGCTTGAACTTGAACCATGATCCTACTGTAATTAGAAGGGAAAAAAAAGAGAGACATTTTTTTTAAAAAGAGACCTCTTTGATTTTATGTCTATATTACACTTTTAGGGGAAAAAAGGATTCTTAGTTTCCAAAGGGGATTCTACCCTCTCTGAAAGGGAAACCCTCTGTTGTAGGGTTCGAACGTAGAACTTTAAAGGGTTCCCCTAGAGGGACAAACCGTGGTATTGCGCTAAATGTAACTTTTTTCAGAGAGTGTAGCATGAACTTGAAGCGAACACCAGAGCAATTCTGTGATTGGTTGGTGTTTGCACAGCCGTGGGTGGGCCAAGTTTGTGGTTGTGTGAGCCAGGCCCACCCTGGCTCCTCCCATGGGGTGAGTGAGTGCCTGAGTGAAACCAAAGTGGCCTGCAAAGTGGTAAAATCAGTCTGTTGTGCATTTTCTGTTGTGCAAGTTTGAATTGAAAGAACGTTTACATTGCAATCACAAAAGGCAGTTTTCAAACGTGTCATGTTTTTAAGGCAGCAGGAATGTGGAATTAAACTTTTGAGATGTCAATGACAGATAACAGATGTTTATTTAAAATAGAGGACAGATCCACCCCACCACACTTTTTAAACAAGCACAGCTGGGGAATTAAATTGTTGTGCTTGCTTGAGCCACAGTGGTTAGGAAGAGAACAAACAAGTAAACCGAGCCTTTTGACATCTAATCCACTGTATCTCTTTCTTTCTGTGTTGTTACATGATGGTTTTTCCCCTTATTCATCCCCAATAGCCTGCATGTCCTTTAATATTTCTTTCAAATGTAGCCAAGTGGTGTATTTAATGCCCTTAGTCCACTAAAGAGACTGTCGCTTTAAGAGAGGGCTGTCTGAGTGTTGAGCTGGGCAGAGTTCTGGTGTGACCGCGGCTTTAGGCACGCACGCGCAATGAACCAATTGGGAGAAAGCGGCCTTGGCAAGATGAGCATATGAGCTGTGACCGGGGTTCGGGTGTCTCGAGTGTTTATTGGAATAGACGTTTGGGTGCTCGAAAATGGCATTTAAGAACTCAGGAGAGTATCTGAAATGAGTATAATCTGACTGTATGCCACATGTGAGCTGGTGTGTGAGGACACACGAACCAAAGACCACTACTATATTTTATTGGGTTATTTTTTTGGGTTATTTTATTTATAGCACTTAGTTTGTGTTTAGCCCTGATAGCATTATATTTTGTCAGAATACAGAACCCCTGTAACATATTTTTGTGGTTTTTGGTTTATTTTTGTGGTTTTTGGTATTAATAATTATGCAGGGTCCAAATCATTCATGCTGCATAATCAAGTCTACATCATCTTCAGTGTCCTTCGGTTTCTGATTGGAACCTGTATAGTGTCATGGACTCTCCGCCGTGGTTGCCATGACGACGAGCGCCATGTGCTTCATGTTATGTTTTGGTTTCTGTCTTGTTTATACCCCTGTCCTGCCTTTTGATTGTTCTCAGCTGTGTCTCGTTTGTTCCCATAATCAGTGTGTGTATATCTACCCCGGTGTGTCTGTGTATGTTGTCGGATGTTGTTTATGTCAATGTTATCCGTGTTTGATCTGTCTGTTTGTTTTGAGTCGACGCAAATAAATGCTTGCGTCTGTATCCACTATCTCTCTCCGTTTCCTGCCGATTACAAAGCCTGACATATAGGTTCATCCAGTGATGTTTCCAACTGGTTATGAACCAGAAAGATAACGAAACTGTGATTAAGCTATGTGAACATGTATCTGTCATCACCAGAGAGCTAAAATGTGAGCTGGTTTGCATGAACCTCATTTAACTCTAGAAGCTGATGTATATTCAGTGAGATGCACATTCAAAATATGCACAAAACAGTTCCTGCATTTCTTAAAGTCTGATTTAAATGAGTCCTGAAATATGAAGGTCTATGAATGAAGCTTTTAATGTATAATGTACGTGGTATACAAGGAAATGAACCCTTTACCTTATCCCACATTGGAGAACATGGCCCTCTGCCAATGTACTGATTTCAAAATCCATTGTTTTATAATTGAACTGACTTTAAAACCAAGTGCATGGGAATCATTTATCAGGTCAGGGTGTTTTTTTTCTATTATTGGAGGATGCAAATGCTTTTCCATGTGCGAATAGATCTGTGTGAATATTTTTGACCAAAGCATTTCAGAATACTACAATAACGCCTGTCTTACTGAGCATATTGTTCCATCATTGAACAGTTCACCCAACAACAAGCCTCACACACTCTAAAATCAATTTTAGAGTCTCAATTATAATGTGCAAACTGTAATTAACATTCTCATGTGAGTAGGCTGCCTGTGGCACGATCTAAAGTGTGAAATCAAAGTTAACTAAATCATAATTGAGCCTCAAAAGTCGAGAGCCTATTCATCACACTCATATTATAATCACTTTAAAGGCAGTCCTCATGCTTTGCAGGCTTTCTGCTGATGAAGATAATACATGCATATTTAGATTTCTACTTTGAAAATCAAGTTAATAACCATTATAAGATCAAATACATCATTAAATGAGAGTTACACAACATCTGTTAACCCAGCCTGTCTAGTTGTTTCTAAATTGGATTTTAGAAAGTACACAATTTTCGAGCCAACGTTTAATTATATATATATATTAGAACCAACAGTGCTTTGACCCCAAACACATCGGATTCAACTTATGAAGGGCTCAATAACAGGCTGATGAGGCGTTCTGAAGCAGGAAAAAACTAATCTGTGCAGTGTTAGAACAGAACCGCAAAGGAAATGACAAGAGGTTATTTTCAAGCTTGTTCAAGCTCAAGTGTAACCAAAGCAGAAAACATCCTATTTAATGTCTGTCTCCAAGCCACTAAAATGCATCCCTCACTCTATCCAGGTCTCACTTTTTCCCTGGTTTTGTTCCTCTCATATACCACACCCTGTGCACGTTCTGTGCTGTTTGACCCTTTTGGCCCTCCACTTTCCTTTTATGGTCTGCTTCCTGTTCTTGTTCTGGTTGTCTTGTTATCTAATCAGTCACACCTGTTCCTTGTTTTCCCATCATTAGTCTGTCTGTTTAAACCCTCTGTTACCTTTTGTGTTTGAGGAGTATTATTGACATGTATGTACGTGGTACTGAGCTGTGAGTCCCCAGTGGTGGCTAGTTACGTGGCCTTGATATTAGTCTTTGGTTTTTCCCCCCTAGTTGTTTATCCTTAGTTAGTCTGTTAGCATGCCATTGTGGATTCTCCTGTCCTTGTTTTCATCTGCCTGTGTTTTGACCCCAGTAATGAACTTGGACTGTGATTATTGGATTTTCCTGAATAAACACACTTCGAGCACCTGTGTCCTACACCTCTTTCCTGCAAAGACCCTGTGTTACACTAGGTTTACGTACTTGGTTTGTTCAGGCTTTCTTTCTTTCTTTCTTTCTATGTATTTCAAATAAATAATGCACGATCTGCAGCTTTTGGGGGATAAGGTAGAGTATGTTTGGAGGCCAAAGTGAAGAGTAAACCAATACCCGATCCTCCAGGATTTGACTATTGTAATTTTTCATAGACAGAGGGGGGTATTTAATAGAGAAACGTACCAAATGCAGTAAGAGACACTGGCTGCGAGGATGCGGCTTCCATTATCAGCCAAGCAGGGAGGGTGTCACGTGACTCGTGTTGTTGATATAAGCATATAAACATCACTTATACTAGATACAAGGGTGGCAAAAGGAATTTGGAGAAATTTGCCCTTGACCAGTTGACAATGTACTGAGCCACCTGCTACAGACAATTTTCATTCTGTAGGGTTCCCTTGGGCCCCCTGTCTACTCAGGGCCCTTGTAATCATTCCCACCTTCCCTCCCTTTTAGCAACCCTGACTAGATAAATATAATTTTCTAGACAAAATTAATTATTGCAAGCTAAGTGCCTGTTATATTAGTGCTACATGTGTAGGGCTAGTAAAAAGTGCATTTACATCTCATTAACACTAAGGTTAAGTGAATAAAATAAACAAAAATGTTCCCAAATTTTTCCCAAATGAGACGTGATCAGTGGCAGTAAGGGCAGTGGTGGCTCAGTGGTTAGGGCACTGGGCTACTGATCAGAAGGTCGTGGGTTCAAGCCTCAGCTCCGCCAAG
>JAOUQW010000016.1:4440429-4453607 GCA_028565825.1 Olivaichthys viedmensis
GCAGTAATAGAAGGGTTTATGTAAGGAGACGAACAGAAGAGAGATTGATACCACAGTGGATCAAAACAACAGTGAAAGACGGAGTTGGATTTTCAATGTGGTCTCAGACTTTTGGACCCCACTGTATATATTATGTAGCAAATATATAATAAGCTTTTATATTAAAGACAAGAAGTTAACAGAATAAATTTTTAATTTAGCTCTCTTATTATTCTGCAGCACAGCACTAATGCTTGGCGTCTTTATCAGTATCTTTATAATCCTTGCCAACGTCCTCTTCGTATGTGCCATCTACTCCTGTATTAAGGTCAGAACCACATTGTTTCAAACAGTCACTTGGTCAGTTTTCATTATTTGCTTTCAAATTGTTTCAAATTTGTATCTATTAATTATTTATTATCTCACTGCTTATGAGAATGAGTTTCTCATTCTTCTTTTCTTTTCTTAGCTCTTTCCTGTGGTCTTGCAAACAGTGTCACAGAAGATTGTTGAGTCTCGCACAAACAGCACCTTAGTGGGAATCTTCACCATCCTGCTCCTGTACATCTCTGCCTTTGCCAACATGGTGGGCACCTGCAGTTGTTCAGTCTTACGATGTTAAATTAAAGTACCAAATAGCTGGCTGCTATTTGTAGTGTGATGAGGTAGCGGCTAGAGGCACTCAAGACACTCAGACTCAAGCAGCAAGTGAAGCCTTGGGGGGGGGTATTTTATTTATAATGTACAGAAAATGGTGAGGGAATTGTGATAGCGCTTGAAGAAGGTGCTGGAGCCCGGATTTACTCCAGTAAGCCTGTGCAGCAGGGAGTCGAAAGTTAATGCCGGCTTTAGTCAACTTACAGCGCTTAGTCAACAATTCCTTCTTTCTTGGTGTCTAGTGTTCTTAGGCTGCATTTCAAGGACTTTTTGGTATCTGTCAAAAACGCACCTGTTGGCATTTATTTCAGTGAGAATGATCTGTTAAAAAAGTTCACTAGAGTTGAACTTTTGACAGAACGTACTCTAACGTGGCCTTGCATCAGCCAATAGGAGACGATGTGGGCAAGGCTTCAGTAATTCACGCCGATGTTGAGACAGATGGAGAAGATAATTGCGTTTGTCAGTTCACATCCAGAGCTGTACGATCCGGTGCTAAAAATATATAAGTGTAGCTCACGGCGAACCTCGGCTCGGCACACTGTCAGTGTGTGTACAGTCCTATCGGGTGAGCACAAAATATACATTTCACCTAAAATCAACCTTCACCCACAAACACGCCTACAACAAAGCAGTAGCGCATATCAATGCGTTTTCTGACATAAGCCAAAAATTCCTTGTGAACGTAGCCTTACTCCTCTCCCGATCAGCCATGGGTGATTGGGTCCAACCCAGTTTAGCGGTATCCTTGCATGAGGCCCAGCATCACAAAAGATTATAGAAAGAATAGAATGTGGCCATATATGCATTTACGTCGCTGTATGTATCTATTCAGTCTAAATTAACTGTGTATCAACATTAAATTCTCATATCACGATAATAATTCCCTTATTATGACATTTCATTAGCAGCAGTTTGAAAAGATGTGGTGGCTGGCTTCACGGGTCATGGAGGAAGCACGTGTCATGGTGCATTCAGTGGACCTCGTCAACTCGTAAACTTGTAAAATAATGACGTGAACCAAGTTGTATTTACCAGGTGTTTGCGTTCGGGTGCTCATTGGTAACTGGTAAATGTATCACGTAAACAATACGTATGTCCACTGGGACATCAAGAAGCGGATCCATCTAATTAATACAATCATGTAGGCTACATACATCATGATAGAGAAATTAAAGCTATATGCGTATATTTACCGTGAACCTGGAACATTTGTCTGTTTGCGGGTCATCACCCACGTGTGTAAAGCAAGGTGAAGCTCTGTGATACGTCACAACTCATAAACTCGAGTATCATGGAAGTAGCCCGAGTTTACGACTGGTATTTACCACTGTCGACTGTTCAAGTGCAACTTCCTGGTGGTAAACGCTGTCATTTCCGAGTTTCCAAGTTGATGAGGTCCTGCTGAACGCACCATAAGCCTTTGCCCTCCTGGATTGGTAGCTGTTGTGCGATATGGGAGAGTCAGCTAGTAGGTGGGAATTGGCTACGACTAAATTGGGAGAAAATTGGGTTAAAAAAAACAAAAAACTGAACGTTTTCAAATTGAATAAAAGACAATCACAGTAAATATGACAACATTTACTTTGGAATCCGAGAATAGTGACGATATTTTGATGTTTCCATGATAACAATATCATTTAATCAATGAATGTTAATCAACTGCGTGGTTCATATTTGTTATGAATAAAACAATTCAGTTAGTTGTATTTAAATAGTGTAGATCCACAAAACAAGGTTTTAAGAAATGTGACAGGACTTCTAAGTATGTGCTTGAAGGCAGGAAAATATTGTTTTGGTCTTGCATTTGTGCTAAAAAGGGGTCTCTGCAAGCAGTAAAGCAAGCACATTTTTGGACCAAAGTGGGTTTGAAAATACCACTAACGTGGATGTGACATTTGAAATCCGTCAGTGTAGACGTATTCATTTCTGACCAGGAAAATAGCATCTAAGCACAACGGAAAGAAAAAATGTCTAACGCCCAACCAAGTTAGCGACATGGAATATGCTTGTGTTTTTGTAGCAGTAATCTGAGGCCTGTTCTGCATTTGAATTAGAATTGCATTAGCTTCTGATGAAATTAACCGTGTTCTGGTTTATCTGTTGGCAGTTTACGTGTGAGAAGGAGGGTCTGATTCAGTGTGTAGCGCAGGATCTGAACATCTCAGAGAGTGGCGTGACACTGTGTGTTCTGCACAACCTGAGTCGCACAGCAGAGGACACACTCACACTCTGTCCCAACCACAAATCACTGTGTCCTTTCCCTGAGGTCAGTGTGTCTGGCCTTGCATTCAAATCCATGCGTTAATGTCTGGACGAGTGTGTGTGTGTGTGTGTGTGTGTGTGTCAATCTGTCTCACTGCTCTCTGTTGTGTGTGCTGTCCAGTACTTCACCTACAGTGTGCTGCTGACTCTGCTGGCCTGCTCTGTCTTCCTGCACATCAGCAGTATAGGCAAGCTGGCCTTAATGCTGCTCATTCAGCTCAGCTTCCTGCTGCTGGTTGAGTGGCCTCTTGTGGTGCTGTTCGATAACGCCGACCTGCTCGTCTCTGCCAATGCAATGTGAGTTCGGCTCGTGCCTTTTGAGAAAATAAATCATCTCATGCTTTTCTTATAATTAGGTTACTGACATTATAATCTAATGTATAATTAGGTTTAGTACAGTCTACAACCATTGCGAATAGTCATGATGGAAACAACTGATGAAAATTCTTAGAGAAAGATGACCATATGCAAATTCTAATGCTAATACAAAGTACTTTTGTTTAACGTTCTGTATAATTCTGTCCTTCACTTTCACTTCCTTTTCTAAGACCTTCAAGTGACTCACTGCTGTGTTAAGTTCTTGGCTGTGTGTGTGTGTGTATGTACTTTGTGGGTCATGTAGGTCACTAATGGGAATGTTTCTATTTTTGTACACAGGTCTGGTTCCAATGAAACAGAGCATTGGTAAGTTCATAACAGTCGTTGATTGTGTGCTCTTGTGAAATCTGGTTCAAAGTCAGAGCGAGTGGTGGAATGAGACCAGGTTACTCCAGTTGACTTTCAAAATAATTTAGTCTACCCTTTTTCACTGTTCAACTCTTCTAGAAAGTTCATGAAATTGTGCAAACATATAAAACAGAATCTAAACATATAAGACTAAGTCTAACTTGGGTGATTGTTACAAAGATAAATATGATGGTACACTTTTGTTATTGAGAGAAAGTACATGACTACACTTTTATGAGCATGTTAAAGGTATTGTCAGTAGCGGAACACCAAATTCCACACATTCTGCACATTCCATAAAGAGAGTTTTAGACCCATTATAGAGACCAGTGGTGTCTCACTGTCAACTAATTAAAACCAGGTTGTACAAAGTATATTAGGCCATTATGCCATTATCCTGTTTCCCAGGACAAAACAATTAATGAATTATGAATCATTTTTCATAAGCATCTTTAAAAGTTGCACTTCTGGTGTTCTATTGCTTTTCTATCTGTTCCAACTTGATAGCCAACCTGAGAAAAAAAAGTCATGTGTTATGTATTGTTTATGTACTGTATAATGTGTATTTGTGAAAAATGTACAGTCAAGGGCAAAAGTTTGCATCCCCTATGAATTTTGAATGGAAAAGAGAATAATGTAAATCTATTTTGCAATTTATAAAAAAACAAAAACAAACTGATTTTCTGAGATGTTAAAAATGAAAAGTGGTTGTATCCTGCAACAAGACAACAATTCCAAATATAAGGAAAAATCTACAGAAAAATATTTTGAAGAGAAGTTGTGACCCTCTCTGTCTCCAGTCCTGATTTGAAGAAGACAGTGTATGACATCTGACATTTATAACAGATATATCAGGAAGAATAGGCAAAGATTTGACAAGCAATCTGGCCAAGCAAGAACAGATACGTCAGGAAGAATGTGCGGGGGTGGGGTGCAGGGGGGACGAATATTACAACTGAGTGAATCTGAAAGCTGTTTAGAAGATAAGAAAGAGGTTGGAGGCACTTTTAAAGGCTTGTCTTCCTGAGGTTGTTTTAAGGGTATGCAAACTTTTGCACTCAACCATGGCCATATTATATTTTGGATTTTATCACCAACCCTATCTGCACTTCTATTACTGTTTCCCTATAGCTCTGAGACTATGAGTAAGGTGCCACTGAAGGTGATGACTCCAGTAATCCTTACTGTATTTGTGCTGGCGCTCTATCTACACGGCCAGCAGGTCGAGTCCACCGCACGCCTCGACTTCCTGTGGAAACTGCAGGTGCATCTCTCCAGGCTCATGCCATTGAGAATTAGACTTTCCTGTAACTTTAGTATGAAATTGTGATTTGAAAGGATTATATAACAGAGTTATGATCCTGTGGCCTCGTTTGTGTTTCTGTTTCTGAGTCATTTCTATCACAAAGCTATAATTTCAGAGCACATAACAACTGAAATGAATGTAAATGAATATAAGATAGCAGTGTAGCCATCTCTTAAAACTGATGCGTTTGTGAATTGGAACAAAGCAAAGTGAAGTCAGCAGATACTTTGAAGGAGCTGTTGCCATATTTGGAAGTGGACAAACAGGTTAAGAAGCATATAAAATTGGATTTGTCCCTAATCGCCCATTTGCTGAAGTTGAAGTATTTCCAAATAACCAAAATACACAGTACAGGCAGTGCCGTTTTACTATGAACTTTTTTTTTTCCCACTTAGTCCTAGTAACATAATGCCATAGCAGGGTTGTCATCTCTCATTTGTTTCTGTTGTGATCTGTCTTCCAGGCTACTGAAGAGAAAGAGGAGATGGAGGAGCTGCAAGCCTACAACCGTCGTCTCCTTCACAACATCCTGCCTAAAGACGTGGCTGCCCACTTCCTGGCTCGAGAGCGCCGCAACGACGAGCTTTACTACCAGTCATGTGAGTGTGTGGCTGTGATGTTCGCCTCCATCAGCAACTTCTCCGAGTTCTACACAGAGCTCGAGGCCAATAACGAGGGCGTGGAGTGCTTGAGACTGCTCAACGAGATCATCGCTGACTTTGATGAGGTAAGATGGCAAAAGGCGGATACGGTGGTTAGCCACGTTAACTGTGAAGTGATGGTGACTCATTGATTTAAAAGAGGTTAGGTTTAATGTCGTTTAGCATCCCACCATTCCTGGTTTTTAATGTTCACTCTAATCCCTGTCCTTATTTTGATGATTTTAATTATCAAGTGATCTGTAATGTCCTCAGATCATCAGCGAGGATCAGTTCAGGCAGCTAGAGAAGATCAAAACGATAGGAAGTACTTACATGGTGGCATCGGGCCTGAACGACTCCACATTTGACAGAGAGGGCCACTCGCACATCCTGGCGCTAGCCGACTACGCCATGAGGCTACGTGAGCAGATGAAGTACATCAATGAGCACTCATTCAACAACTTCCAAATGAAGATTGGTCAGTAAATTAGTATCCAGATGACAGTTTGTAATTTCAGCATACCATACTAAAGGCATTTTGCTATTTTTATCATCACAATCTCCCAAGAACTAGGGCTTTGAGCAGGCAGTGAGTATATGCATATATACTCATTGCCTGCTCAACGTCCTAGTTCTTGAGAGATTATGATGATAAAAATAGCAAAATGCCTTTCTACAGGTCTAAACATCGGACCCGTGGTAGCTGGAGTGATCGGAGCAAGAAAGCCACAGTACGACATCTGGGGAAACACAGTGAATGTGGCAAGTCGCATGGACAGTACAGGAGTGCCTGATCACATCCAGGTACCAGCTCTATCAAAACCTCTCTATACACATATGATCTATGTTCACACATAAACACATGCCACAGGTTGGTAAGCACCTCCACACATTATTATCAATTTATTTTAAAGGATTATTCACTGCACAATAACAGACAATAGAAAAGAAATACATCTCCAACTGCAGTCATTGGTAATGCTCATGATGGAAACAACTCTGGTATGGAGAAATTCTTACAGAAAAATGACCTCTTTTGTTGTAGACACACATTCTTATGCTAATATAAAATACTTAATATTCACTTCCTTTTCTGAGAGACCTTCAAGTGACCCTTAGCTGTGTGTGAGTAAAAACACATGACTTAAGGAAAACCTGATCAAAACTGATCTTTTTCATCTTGTTAGTTCACCACAAGTCCAGTCACTTAGACTTATTACTAACAGATGTTTCAAAATGACCTGGCTGACTGAAAACCTTCACAGGCATATTCAAACCATACAGCTGACATACAGCGATGAAATGCAGCTTACACTGCCATCTGCTGTACTTTGAGTGCGGTTGTAATGTGACATCAATTCTTGAAGTTTCAGATTAAAATCCATGCACCCTCACTTTCAGTGTCCACTCGTAATAATCGTTTGTTCTCCCAGGTGACCACTGATCTGTACCACATGTTGGCCAGTAAGGGCTACCAGCTGGAGTGCCGTGGCCTCGTCAAAGTCAAGGGAAAAGGAGAGATGACCACTTACTTTCTTAACAGTGGCCCTTCTAGCAGTTAACACTTACCACATGTCTCCAGATGCACTGTAATGAACAAGATGAAACCGATGTTCTGAATGGGACATGAAGCGCACTTTTCTGCCAGTTTGGAATATAACCACTGAGGGGCTCACGGATATGAGTCACTTAATGGAGGTTGTGTTGAATATATGCACACATTAGCTGCTCTCACAGACTGTCTGAACGAGTGAGCTCTCTAAGAGCCGTGGCCTTAGATGGAAATGAGAAGGATTGCATTAACCTTCGTGTTGTTCGACACCAAAATGTGGATTCTTTCATTATTTTCCTTTTTGACTGATTTTTAAAGAAACACTTTAGTGACAGAAAATGCACAAATATATATGCAAGGATGAAGTAAGAATGCAACTGACCAAAGAACAAAAATGTTTGATATAGGAACATTACCTGTGCTTGTTTGATATGTCTGAACAATTGCCAGTTGACTGACTGATTTTTTAAATATGATTCTTGTCAACAACGACCACATGTGTTTGTTCTTTGATGGGCAATTAAGACTCTGTTTTTTCTTGCCACCTATAATGAAGGCTTCAGATACCAGAAAGGGGCAGCCATTTGAAATTGCTTTTATTCATGGCTTATCAGTAAAAAAAAAATTAAGTGTTTTGGGGACTCTGGGAACTATGAAGTGAAGAAACTCTATGAAGGACAAACATTCGCATTGGGCATGAGAAATGTATTTTATTGATTATGTTGTTATTGAGCTTGTAAGTTAAGTATGTGTGTACGAGAGTGAGTGAGTGAGTGAGTGAGTGTGAATACATCTTTAAAGGGCATAACTTGTCACTGTGAGATTTATATAATCTATGTGCAATTACTTTATTGCCAAATCGACTGCTCCCAGGCATGTCTGACTTTTATTATCAATATTTCTCTCTCTGTTCATTCCTCTTAAATGAGTTAATTAATTCCCCAATTCCTTGATTCATTCTAAAAGAAAATAGCTAGTAGGGATGTAGCAGAGATAATGCCCCAATGCTGCTTTTAACGTTTAACACTATCACCATATTTGGACCCATGTAACTCTCTTTACCAGCTGATAAAAATGTTTCAGTATACAGTGTGTGACGGTGTAAAGACACCACTGTGTGAAGGTGTTTGTTAAACGTAAACCCATTTAAGCAGCTTTCTAAAGTTGTAAAGTGTGACACATAGTTAAATGATTATATAATGTAACAAACACACATAGGTATGATTATCATCTCTGAAAAGTGTTGCCATCAAAACAAAATGTTTCAGCTTTACCATTATCACATAGTAGCAATACAAACATCCTGACACTGACATTAGGTATCAGTCTGACACTGTACTCGTACTCGTAAATAATATGTCGAACACACCCAGTTTCAACTTAACACAAAATAAAAAAGGAAATAAAGGAAGTGCTTTGACAATTTAATGGCAACAATAAAATATCTGAACCCATTGACTGTTCCTTGTTAGTTCTATGTTGTGTAAGAGTGACAGGTTATATTTTACTGAAACAAACTGATATTTTTATGTTCTATTTTTTAAAACTCAGTGATAGTGTCATGTTGTATTTGATTTTGTTAAAAAAAGAAGTGAATCCACTTGTACTGTTGTTGATGAAAACAATAAATACAGTGTCTTCAGTATCACTCATCTCCCAATTACTCAAACAGAAATTACTACGCAATATTACAAAAAAATAGGCTCCTTATATCAGTACTCTGAAGTGAGGACTTTCTCATACTCTGAAATAAAAATGGTATTTGTGCATCTCTACCACAGAGGATCACGTTTGCAAATGAGGGTCAGTGTGCCTTTGTAATTAATAGCATCATATAAATAGTATTATTTATGATGCTATTAATTATTTATGGATAATGAATAATTGAAACCTGAAACCTCCCCTTTCTTCATCTGTTCATTCTTTATATTTACAATTTACAATGGAAATGTAAGTTTAGCATAATTTTCCTCCCATAAGTACAGCACATGATCTCTTACTAAGTTATCATGTGGTTATTTTCCACCTAATAAAACAAAGTTTTTCCAAGGTGTTTATTTCCTATTATTTTGCATTATTTTATGAATCATGGTATTCTACGTATTTATGTTCTTGTTTGTTTTATGCATTTATTTATTAAAGGGGTTGTTCCTGAAGGAACAAATTCCGGAAGAATGATACAGTACCATCTTATTCATTAGTAATGTGTTTCAATTTATTGTGAAAAGTTGTTTTCATTAAAGCTTGATGGTTCCTCATAATATATTTACTGTCCATATAGTGAACTGCACTTGTACTTCACTGAACTGCACTTGTACTGCACTTGTACTTGTACTTCACATAACTGCACTTGAGAACTGCACTTGAGAACTGCACTTGTACTTCACAGAACTGCACTTGTACTTCACAGAACTGCACTTGTACTTCACAGAACTGCACTTGTACTGCACTTGAACTGCACTTGTACTGCACTTGTACTGCACTTGAACTGCACTTGTACTGCACTTGTACTGCACTTGTACTGCACTGAACTGCACTTGTACTGCACTGAACTGCACTTGTACTTCACTGAACTGCACTTGTACTTCACTTGTACTTCACAGACATACAGTTTTAATGCAGTCTTCCCAATGTCATTGAACTGGTTGGTACTTCAGACTTTTTATGGCAACGTTGTTGTTGTGCTCCTAACACTGTACTTCCTGAGAAGTAATGGCATTTACAGATTACATAAGCTTATTAACTTAAATAACAATGTGATAATTTGCTTTGTGGAATTAAGTTCTTGCTATAACTTTGTTAGCTACTCACGGCCAAACAAGTGTTTGCATCATGTTTGCACAAGTCCTGTATTAATTAACATTAGCTTAACTGTATGGTAACCAAATAAGGGACATTACAAATAATGAAATAAATAAATAAATAGCTTTTTACTGTATGCTTCGAGTTATTTTTCGCTAACAAGTTTGCCACCACAATAAAATCACTGGGTGAAGTTCTGGCTATGCCCCAGAATATAAATAAAATAAAAAATATATATATAAACAAACACAAGCATGAGAAAATAGAGGCATTTCCCTACCTTTACACAGATTTTTTTTTTTTTTAATTTTTTTAAACAACAGAGTGTTTTTTGATTAATAAAACAATGTGATTAATAGACCTGATTTTCGTTTACAGACACTTTTATATGCTGCAGTATTGTCATTTTATTTCTGCTATATGTCTTTTGTTTCTTTTAACTACCGCTAAGTGTCTAAATGCTGCGCCCCCCAATCTTACGTGTGGCTAAATGAACCTCGTTTTAACCGCAGTAGATCTTGAGGAGCGCCTTCGGAATAGGGCCAAGATAGCAGCCTACCTAGAAAAAGAGAAAAAGTTATATTTAGTGTGCTTCCCCATCCATCTCGTATGTTGCTTTCGGTATGATCCATTACACAGAAACATGTACATGTTTTCCGCTATAATCACAGGAATTCCGTCACCACCACAAGAACAACAGCGCCATCTAGCGGTGAACTGGAGCTGCTGCACGAACAACAGCGCCATCTAGCGGTGAACTGGAGCTGCTGCACAAGCGTGTGGATCTTCGCAGCCTGAACAGCGCAATGACGGTCTCAGAATTACGCCAGTGAATGCACGCGCGCGTCACTTGATCCACAAATGCAGATTCGACACTCCACAAACCAATTTTACGAAAACACACAGGAAAATTAGATATGTGGTTTCTAAAATTTAGATTCAAAGCATGAGGCATTTGTACAAAAGGGAAAACATGTATTCACAAATAACAATATATTTGTACCAATCATTGCATATTGATTTCAACGACAATTAACAAGACACGAGTTGAGAGACATTTATTTGTGGATAGTGAAGCACATTTACGAACCGGCTCTTATTTACGGATTGTGATGCACACATTTGTCCTTATTTTAGCTGCACAAAAATGACCTTGGACAGGTTTTTTTGAGGTTTTCTTTCCTTTTTAGTGCTCAACTTCTGTGCTTGTATCGTAACTCCACGGCGCCCATGCAATCTTTTCTTTTTGACACAAAACAGAGTTACACTACGTGACCTACGTGTCCCACAGTTCCTTCTGCACTGTGTCACATAAAAACAAGAATTACCTGAATTCTAGAGGTTAATTTAATCTGATTATTATGCAAATTCAGGGGGGGGTTTTTTTATTCACCTTCACTTCTTCTACTTTTTTCCCTGCCCTGGGGGGGTAATGTTAGCGGCCAATATGCTTGTGCCAATGTCACCAACTAATACCCCTCTCATCTCATACACAGTCTTATGACTCCCAAAAGAGTCAAGTAGAAAACGAATGCTAGATCATACATGTTTTGTTTTTAAAACGTTGTTTACTTTTGAGATTTTCCTACAAATGTTAAGCCCATATTCACATCTGAGGTAATTACTAAAACTAATTACCAAAACACGCCTTACGGCGTTTGGGCCCGAGCCAGTTGCTTATATGGTCAAATGAACAAGGTGGCCATGTTAGATTCCTACTGAGCAGATGCTATTGAATGCTGGTCAAGTAGGTAAAGAGTCAATACTGCTATATGGTTTAGAGGCTGTTAGACAATTATAGCTGCCTACAAGGCAGATAACAGTATTAGGCACACATCATTTTTCAGTCTCTGAGGCATATAGCAATATTAACTTAATTTCCTCTGTACCTTGTGTGCAAAAGTATCTGCCTTGTAGGAATTTGCTGAGACTTTTGGACCCCCTTGTAGGAATAAACAATAGCCATATAGCAATCGTAACATATAGTATAAAGACTATAAGAGGGGAACGCTGCCCAACCTCCACCGTCTCTACTGGGTAGACTTTGTCTACGATTTTTATCTACTGTGCAAACTTGAACAAGATGGCGATATTTAATTTGGTCAACTTTTGGCTTTACAGCTGCACGACAGGAGTCAGTGGCATCATATTGTCCATCATATATACAGCAAATCGATTGGTCTTTGCATCTGGTAATCTGCAGCCGTAAAATTAAAGGTAAATGTACCCAGCTCAGGGTTGGGCTGACTGTGCAAAGCAGATATATTTGGGGACTCCACCAAGCCTAATATATATATTTTCTTATTATGGGGTACCCCAACCTCACTTCCCCTAGCGCCTCCTCAATTCAAGCTCTGCTCTGTAGTGTACCAAATTATTATTGATGCGTACTACTACAAGGAATAGTATGAAGTATACAGTATACGAGTATGCAATTTCAAGGACAGCCATGGTTTCAGCAACGAGCTGGAGAAAAAAAAATTGGCTTGTTTATTTTTAACTTGGTCCCCCGTCCCCCTAATCCTAAAGAAAAAAAAACGAGATATGCAACAACATACACAGCTGTACATGTACATAATTCCAATTCAGTCACAGCTGACCATCGAGGCATTTATAAATATTCAAAAACATTTGTGACAGGTAGTGTGTAGCAATAATGTTGTAGTGTTTACTGATGCACAGTGGATAATGGAAATGAGTGGTGTAAAGACACGTACTGCACTGCGCCAGCAATCACAGAGCGGCGCCCGCACTGTTAACGGCCTGTGAAATGGAATAAAGAATTATATAGTCATAATTTGGCCTTGTCCTCATTTGCCGAATAAGCAAGTGCGATTCAACTTGTGCTGCTGATCCCTTCGACGTTGTGTTCACAGAAGGCACTAGGTGCGCACACACACTTTGTGTCAGGTTGGCACAGTTTTACTCTCACACTCGCACTCTGAATCTGTTTGGCATGAGCTCACACACACACACACACACACCCAACAGCCACCAATGTCAATCCTTTAACACCCACAATGCTCATGAGCAATGCACGCACAAAAAACAGACCAGTGTGTGTGTGTGTGTGTCTCAAACACACACCCAAACACACTCCCAACAGCAACCAATGTCAATCCTTTAACACCCACAATGCTCATGAGCAATGCACGCACAAAAACAGACCAGTGTGTGTGTGTGTGTGTTTCAAACACACAACCAACAGACACCAATGTCAAACCATAAAAACCCACAATACAAATAAACA